>OZ025298.1:99166530-99238530 GCA_964019185.1 Maratus speculifer
TGGCATTGACAGTGAATTGCAGCCAAGAAGGGACCCGTTGTTCTTTCTCATTCTCAATTAGAAGCTCTTGTCAAACACTTTTTCATACTTTAAAACATATTAACCTTTTTTGGTGCTCGTCAGAGCATTTTTTAATACTAGTTGTATTATGTTCGAACGAGTGTTATATCATTAAAATGCACTTTTTCCCATTGGATTGTCCCTCTTATTAAACTATACATACCTTCCTGTTTTCATAAATTTGAAATGAAACGACAAAATTGTGTAACAATTATATATTTTAAATTTCAAATAATTCGATTGGATAGTTTTTGTTCTGTTATATGCGTACGGACTGAATGACGACTATGGGTGCTATGTATTTACGTAATTACGAACACACCTTAAAAGAAAAATAAAGGGGGGAAGACAATTCAGGCTCAGTTATCAATTAACAAAGCATATTTAGAGCATTTGCGATTAGTGGAATCGAAGACCTCTTAATCTAGTAATTCGGTGATAACTTCATTTGGGATTTTATAAATGCTTATGTAAAACTTTTTGGATCAATATTTTGAATACTTTTTTGATATTTTATTTATTTATTTATTTTTTTTTTTTAATTATTATTATTTAAAAAATTTCGGGTACCAAATAAAATAAAATAAAATAAAAATAGAAATAAAGTTTACCAAAAATTTGGGCTCGATTAAATCAACATGTTGATTATGCATGTTGATTTAAAAAAAAGGCTCGATTAAATCAACATGCTTAATGTTATTAAGCATGTTGATTTAATCGAGCCTTTTAACCCCCTTCAGTTTCAAAATAACTTCTATTGCTAAAAAAATTGAAATGATTGAATGCCACCAAAATTTAAGAAAAGATTTATTTCAAAATAAGTAAAATCTTTTCTTCGTGTACATTATAAATGCAAAATTTAATTCCAAATTTCTGGTGTCATTGTGACCATTTTAGAATTTAAATTATATAATATTTTAATATACCGGCGTCCTTTAAGGTATTAAAAATTGATATGAATGAAGAATTATGGAAATTGGTGTGTGGGAAGAAAAATATGTTAACTCTGGTATCAGATTTATTAATCTATTATGTATATGTATCATTAACTGAGATTTTAAAGATGAACCAGATATATTTAGTTGTATAACATAAATTCATTTTGTGCTTATTATGGCTTACACTTTTTCTCTAACCTTACATTTCTGTAATTTAAAGGCTAAAAACAACATCATAAGCAAATTTTTAAAACTTTAAAAATAGTCTAAGATAAGGGGAAGAAGAATGTAGCAAAGCTAATGGTTCAAGAGCCGGCTGCACAAAACCTAAGATATCAAGCTCAAAGAAAAGAAAAAACCTTTATTTTATTTAAAAGTATATAAAAGGGGAACTTAATGATATATGTCTGTCGGAAGTGAAATAGTACATAAGCCGAAAATTTATACCACAGGTGGTTGACGCGTAGATTTATCATTGTGTTTGTGCCACAATCGAAGATATGAAAACATGGAGGACTAGGAACAGGAAAACACAATGCTAAACCTACGAGTCAATCACTGGTGGTATTAATTTTGGGCTTATGCATCACTTCACTTGCGGTAGATATGGTTTACTAGTTTTACCTATTTCTACAACTTTCACAAAATAAAGGGTTTTTTCTTTAGCTTGATACTCTTGGTTTTTGTACTCTCGACTCTTGGGCTATAATGGTAATGTAGCCTTAAAAACACATTTATAATTTATAAATAGGGGGAACTGGGGCACATTGATACACCCCCTATACAGCACACAGGGTCATTACAGGAAGTTTCACAACAGCTCCAAAAGGTGATACGAAATTAACTACATACAGAAAGTTTTGGAATGAATCAATAGTTTGATGAAATGGGATGGGTGATTAATTGTTTTTGTAGGTCAAAAGTAAATTTGAGTTGTACAATTGAAATGGTATTATGCAACTGTTCCAGTATTTTCAACCGAAAAGAATATCCTCCCTGGCAAGTAAAGCTACTCTTTATCAGTTTCTCATTCTTTATTGTTAGATAAATTATGAAGTGTTGGATTTGCGACTCATTTTATTCAAAATGGCTGTATGGGGCACATTGATACAGTCTTTGTCGGGGCACATTTATACAACCTAAATCCTTTTCTAGTTCATTTTTTCATTACCTTTTATTTATTTTTTTACCATACACTCCTTAATTCAACCATTTTTCGTCAAAAATTTCTACTATTAGTTTTTATTGAAGTGAAATAGCTCTAATTTCTTTATATTAGAACATTTTATAGTATTTTTGCAAACAGAAGACGTACAAAATTACACAATATCTAGTGCTAGTAGAATTAACAAAAGAAATGAACGGCAGCCTGGCAAATCTCAAATTTATAACGATTCTCCAGAGAAAAAGTATTATCGACATGAGACATGTTAAGTAAGAGAAACAAGCTGCAGAACAGTACAGGATAATTATATTTTAAACATAATTTTTAATATAATTATCCTTTATTTTCTGTTTGTAAACTGATTTATAAACAGAAAACCTGGTAATTCTTTCACCTTTCCTAAGAAAGAAGATAATTCTGGAGTTAAAGTGCGAGATATGACAAAGTTACCACAGCCAACAAACAGACAAGGAACAGCCAGAACATCAGGTCATTTGACATTTCATTTTGATTGCTTTAATATCGCTTAAAAATAAATTGTGTGCGATTTTAATGTCTATAAATATATATAAAATGGTTTGCTAACTATTTTTCTATGAAAAATATGCATTGGTGTTATTTTGTCTCCATTTTTCCCAGACGTGTCAAAGTGTATCAATCTGCCCCGGGGATGGGGCACATTGATACAAATTACTTTTTTTGGGGTACACGACATTTCGGTCCCGCCATTTTGGTCCCGCCGTTTCGGTCCCGAGACATTTCGGTCCTTAGTCATTTCGGTCCCTTGCCATTTCGGTCCCTTGTTATTTCTTTACCGGCCACCTTATAACTTAGTTTCTGATTGATGAAGGCCCACTAAACGCTGTAAGCTCAACATTGTTCGGGCTTTTTTTAATATTTTTATTCTCCTGCCCCCCCTCCCCCCCTTTCCCTCAAATTTTATACAAAGCTGAGTATAATAGTCCAATATGTTTAATCTACTGTAACTCGTGATAATAAAATCACAGCGAGTTGAAAATCTGATTAAATAATATGTTATAAAATTTTAAACTGTCTTTATTATTATTATTTAACAGAATGAATATTTTAAGTTTTATCATATATTCTTTGTATTAGGTATTTTATCTATAATATAAACTAAAATACATATTTTATTGAATGTTTTCGCACACTTTCTTAGAATCTTTAAATTAGTGATTTCGTAACTAGGCGTACTACGAAAATTTTTTGTTAAAAAAATAAAAATGCTCCAACGATCTTTTTTTTATGTAATAATTATTGGTTGCATTTTTTTTCTTTTTTACAGTTTTCTCACTTTATGAAGACAATTTTTGTGAGTTAATTTTATTGAAAGTGGGCCTATTCCTTTGTAATAAAATGATTATTTTTTAATTTTATATAATAACGTAACTATAATATTAAATAATTTTATTTTCAATTTTTAACTGACAAAACGAAGCGTATTTAATTTATCGTTTATTTATTTATTTATTTATTTGCATTATCTTTTCGCTCCCACTTTCACAAAGAAAAAAATTGATAATTCTTATTTTAATTTTATTATTAATTGAATTAATAGTTTTAAATTTCAGTAATTTTAAATATAAAATAAATAAACAGGTAAACAATAAGTTTCAGTTTATAACTACTACAAAACATAATGATAAATAGAATATAAAACAGATTATTTAATGAGTTTATTTAAAGTAAAATTCGAAATGCATATTAATAATTTCACCAATTTAATTAAATAAAGATTCATTAAATTAAAAATACATGTATTTAATAAAATATTAATTTAATTTTCATTTTAAAATCACTAACTGTTTTGAGATTTAATTTATAGTAATTATTCATCACCATAAGTTCCTATTCAAAAATTGTTAATTATTTCAAAAAAGGAAATTATTATTATTATTATTATTATTATTATTATTATTATTATTATTATTATTATTATTATTATTATTATTATTATTATTACTATTACTATTATTATTATTATTATTATTATTATTTGAAAAATCAGTTAGTAACGTAACGTAATAATTAATTAAACATAATAATGCAACACTGTAACAATGCGTAAAAAATATTTCTTAACAGTGTTAGGTAACATTATTATCCAGATGCAGATTTAAATTTTCTGAAACAAAGTTATAATTTACAATTCGCAAAAAGCAATCGTATATTAATTAATTACATTTAAAGAGTAAGAAAAATATTATAAACTAACCAATAAATGAATAAATAACATATTTATTTTGAGAATCCTTATCATTTTTATACATCCTAATGAACTTAATAACATTGTAGTAGCTGAAATTTAAAAAATATGTTTTCTCATTTTTGCTGTAATAACTTCTATATAGTTCTTGTACTAGATTTTAAACAAGTAATTGATAAATAAGTCACTTAAACAATTAATATTTAAAATAATTTTGAATTCTTATTAATAAATATGTTTGATAAAAATAATTTAATTTTTGAGAGTTTTTTAATTTAACAACATAATTATTAATGCTTTCAAATTTTCTAAGATGATGTTAATCATTTAATAAAATAATGTATAACATTAAGTAAATAACAAATCAAAACCGTGTGACGGGAAATTTTAAACACTTATAATTTTTTATGTTGGTGTTCCTATAAAATTTGAAATATATGCATATAAGTACCAGCTAAGTACTACTATTAACCTCTTTTAAGCAAAAATTCTGCATGTCAATCAATTGTCAACGCCTATCCGAACAAATGGTCATCTTTATACAAGATAGCTAGAAGAACTAGGTAATTAGCTTTATTCTACTTATCTTGATCTTTATACACTTGTCAGATGAAATCCCTCATTCTATTTTCTATACAATGTCCTTTTGACTCTGGAGTTCAAATGCAGACGAACCTCCGACATAGTCGCTCGCATTTTTTAGAAGAAATATGAATGTTTTGAAAAGAACAGCATTTTTCGGTGTTTTTTATTCCTCTCGCTGTTATCTTCATTTCAAACGTTTTTAGTATCAATTAAACCAGTATAAAAAGTAGAATGGAGTATTTTTTATCCTGATTGTTACAGCTTATGAATGACATTGAAATACTCAAAACTTATAAGATAACTAAATAAGATTGATAGATAAGATATTTACAACCTAGAAATAATATTTTAAGTTACTTTTTAATTTAACTTACTTTGACAGAAGGTTTTTTTTCAAATTTTTTATGCGAGTTTTTATATTTTAATGTTAAAAATAATTATTTTATATAATAATATCAGCTTTAAATGAAATGGCAAATTTCAATACGCATTACATTAATAATTTTGTAATTAGTTTCATTAAGTTTAATTCTCTAAGTGACAAGATTTCTTTATTAAAATAAAATTATAATTTTTCTCCATTTTAAATGGAATTTTACGTAAAAATAATTCACTTCACATTAATATTTTGAGATTCTATATTATTTATTATATTTTAATTTTAGCTTTTTATTTATCATATTAAAAGAGGTAGGCTATTTAAATTTTACGTATTTAAATCAAATAAAGAATAAGGGAATATTTGAAATATAGAATTTTAAAAGCGAAAAGAACTGTTTATGTTTATTAGAAATTTTAACTTTTGTATCCCAATTTAAGAGGTTACTTCAGTGAAGTTTAAGAACCCTTTCGCAAATGTTAATCCTATGGAAGAAATTTATAAAGATTTCTTGGTTGCTTTCAATATTTTTAAACAATCCTTTTTTGCATTAAATAGCTGAGATTGATTTGCAAGCCGACCGTTTTTTAATTTTTAACTTTGATTGCAGGTTATTTTTGTGGGGATGTTTTCATTTTCGAAACCAGTTCCGAGAATAAAAGTGTCTTCATTAAAAATATCGGGAAAAAATAAAAAAATAGTATTTGTACAAATTTATTTTAGCTATACATTGAAAAAAAAAATCATTCCAAAATATTGAAATGCAGCAAATTTACCTTCAAAGATTTCTACCAAAGCATTAGCGGGCCTTTTTGTTTGACTGAAGTAGTCTCTTTACAGATAAGTCATTTGTTTAACACTATTTCTAGTGGTATCAAATGATACTTTTTTTTTTTTTTTTTTTTTTTTTTTAAAAAGATTTGACTTGTGTTTATTTCGCTCGTAGTTTTTGAATGTAATAAGCATAAAAAGTCTTTAATGTATTAAAAATTATTTGTAATACCTGCATTGTTATATTTAAAAAGGCTGTTTGTTACACGTAAAAAGTTATTTCGTAGCAATAATTGTTATATGTAAAAAGATTAATAGCAAAATAAAATAATTATTTAAAAAATAAAAAAGTTTTAGTCAGTCCCTATGCAGAATTTAAAAAATAATGTGGCTTTATCACAATTCCATGTTAAGATCCCTTAAAAAAAAAAAAAAAAAAAAAAAGATCTACATGATAGAGGAAATTTTATATAAATCCACAGAACACTACTTCTGCCATATGAAATTTGCATGGCGTTTGGATCCGCTGCAATTTGTTTGAGTTTGGATCCGAGTTATACGTGTAAGCGGTTTTTCGGTACTTGTTACTTCTAATTAATCGCATTACACTAAAATTTTATGTGTCTTTCAGTTAAAAAACCAGTGTTGAATTCAGACACTTTTCTCCGGGAGAGACTTCTGTGGCTCCGGGGGGGGGGGGGATTCAATAGAGTCCCGGGGGAAAATTACACTTTTTTACCACTGAAAGCACAAAATCTCAAAATTTCCGGGAGGGGATTTGATAGCTCCGGGGGGAATGACCCGCCCCTGAATTCAACACTCTAAAATGTTCCCTATAAAATTATGTCAGATATTTCCCGTGCACAAAATTTCAGTTTGCTGGAGAAGGGACGGAAATGTCTGAGGACCGAAATGTCTTGGGACCGAAATGTCTCGGGACCGAAACGTCTCGGGACCGAAATGTCTCGGGACCGAAACGGCGGGACCGAAACGGCGGGACCGAAATGGCGGGACCGAAACGTCCTGCTTCCCTTTTTTTTATTTTTTTAAAATTACATGCAAAAATAATATATAAAACAACGATTGTACATTTTTATAACACACTACACAGGTTTTGCTATCATCACATAGAAAAATAACTTGAAACTTCTGCTTTCTAGACACCAAAAATTTTTTTTGAAAAAAGCTGTATCAATGTCCCCCAGTTCCCCCTACTTATTCTTTAAAGAAAAAATGAAAGGGAACAATATGTCACTATTTGATTTAAACGCCTTAAAATAGTGAACAAATACGAAAATCTCGCTGTTTTCTCATGCAAACATGAAACATTTTCAACCGTAAACGAATGCAATTTTTAGATAAATATTGTTACTCAAGCTATAGAAATCGATCATTGTTCTCACTCTTTGGAGTGAAAATTGCATTATTAAGAAAACACATGAATGTCAGCTTTCCATGCCTCAAAACGTGTTTTTTTTCTTCTTCTTCTTCTTTTTTTAGCCACTACTGCTTGATTTTAATTATTTTTATGGCAGACATTACTACAATAACTGAAGAGTTTCTGTCACATTTACCAGACAACTAAGCGAAGATTTTTATAAGAAAATACTGGTACTAATGAAGAGAGCGGGCTTTCAAACTGATTTTTGACACATGATCACGAAATCATGATCTTCACAGGTATCAATACCATAATCAAATGCAATCATTGCATATGTAAGGTGGTCTGGTGTAATAACGCCAGGCGGAGTAATAATGCCAAGTGCTAATGTTTTGCATAATTATGAAATAATCTGGTAAATGACACCCATGTGCTCTGCGCAGAAGGGTTTTGAGTCATATAAATCGCAAAAAACAGCTTCAAGTTAATTTGTTTCATTTTTAGGTCTTATTGTTTTTACAAGCAACTAAAATTAACGCTTGATCTAAAATTTGCAAGATACGTTTTGTGATTTGAAGATATTTTTTTTTAACTGGAAATACTTTGTTAATTACATAAATTTGTAGCACATTTCATGGACTTTCAAAATGTTGTTGAAGATTTCGGATATCTTCTCGAAATAATTTGTAATTTAAAATGTACAGCGCAATAACTATACCGGGGTAATAACGCCAATCCTTGGCATTAATACCCCGGGTGATTCCCTACAGTGGCTGAGCTACATTTTAAATACTGATTCAAATAAACACAGTTAAAACTCTGCAATGTTTCTAATAATTCTATTTAAGCGGTCCTTTTTAAGCAAATAGAAGCTCATGGTCTGATATTATTTTGCCTCATCCTCCCCCTCCCCCCACACCACACCTTTATTTTTCTTACACTTTCACAAAAAATTGAACATTTTCAATAGCTTAGAATGCAATTTGTCAATTTCTAAGTTTGTAGAGTTTGTATTTTTAGAATTGGGCAATCTACATGCAATTATTCCATCTTGTTTCATCGTTTTGTTTGCATGGCGTTATTACCCATATAGGTGGGTATAATAACGCCAAATAGCATTGGTCAAGAAATCACGCCATTACATTTTTATGAATACATATCTGTTAAATTATTTTTTTATATAGATAGTCAATGAGTTGCTGTATCAAATCCTATATTTGTTTGAAAAATACAAACTAAAACTGAGCCGTGAAAACTGGTTGAACCTTAACGTGGCGTTATTACCCCAGGGTACCTTACTACGTTTACAAACAAGTAGGAAATTGCATGCCAAACATAGCAAATGAGGTGCGTTCGTACGATAACGAAGTTTTTAAAATATACAGTATTTCAGGTACAGTACAGAATCAGAAAACTTTTGTATGTCCCTTTTGTATGTAAATACTATCAGTACAAAAAACCCTGAACGGGTTAAAAGCTTGTGACGCAGCACTTTATCTTATATATCTAAGAATTTTAAATTTGGGACTTAAAACTAATGATATCAAAATTTATGTGACGCTATGCTATTAATTAATATATACATGTATTAAAATTTATTCATTAAGATCTTATCAATTACATCTTTCATAAATTCAAAATATGAATCTTAAAAGATATGATATCAAAATTTAAGTGACGCCTTGACGAGGCTTTAAACAATGTTTTAAAATTCCATTTATTTATTTATTGTCTAAATACATTTTCATATCTAAACAATACTTTTCATTTTCCAATACACTGTTAAATACATCACTTTCACTGAATATATATAATGCACTGAAATTTATTTATTTGAATAAATAGATTTATCTTTTGGGCTACGCTATCCAAAATCAAAAATAACATTTGAATAAATATTTTTTGCGTCATTGTATCTATTTGCATCTATTTAACTTACTTTGGATACAATGACGCAAAAAATATTTATTCAAATGTTATTTTTGATTTTGGATAGCGTAGCCCAAAAGATAAATCTATTTATTCAAATAAATAAATTTCAGTGCATTATATATATTCAGTGAAAGTGATGTATTTAACAGTGTATTGGAAAATGAAAAGTATTGTTTAGATATGAAAATGTATTTAGACAATAAATAAATAAATGGAATTTTAAAACATTGTTTAAAGCCTCGTCAAGGCGTCACTTAAATTTTGATATCATATCTTTTAAGATTCATATTTTGAATTTATGAAAGATGTAATTGATAAGATCTTAATGAATAAATTTTAATACATGTATATATTAATTAATAGCATAGCGTCACATAAATTTTGATATCATTAGTTTTAAGTCCCAAATTTAAAATTCTTAGATATATAAGATAAAGTGCTGCGTCACAAGCTTTTAACCCGTTCAGGGTTTTTTGTACTGATATCAGTGCTTTTTTTAGGTTAATAATAAAAAGATAAAAACAAAAAATTAAAGACTAATGCAAAGAATTCATTTTCATGATTTCTGATCACCTTTAATTACCCCTCCCCACCCACTTAAAAAAAGATATTTCATATTTTATTATTAATATATGCTGTGCTACTTGATTTCGTTAAAAACAACTCTGTAGTAAAGTACGTTAGTATAAAATAAGAAAGTAATGTACATTCAGCACTGTATTTCTAAGAAAGGATTTCATAATCTATGCTGTATGTATCATTTCTCATTCTAGTTAACTATGTTTATTCTTTACACATGATGATACATATACTGCAGATGGATTAAAATGATCAGGAATACAATATTCAGAATGTGCTGGAAAGTATTTCATAATCTATGCTGCGTGCATGATTCTTGTTAATTATGTTTCAACCTTTGTATAGGTTGGTAATATTGCAGATTGATTAAGACTATATCCGTTACAATATTCAGAATATGCTGGAAAGTGTTTAATAATCTATGGTGCACACAGGTTTTTCTTTCTTGTTAATTATGATTTGTTCTTTATATAGAGTGGTAAAATTACTGCAAATGGATTAAAATGATATGTTTACAATAATGAAAATGTGTTGGAAAGTGTTTCATAATCTATACTGTATGTGTAACTTTTCATTCTTGTTAGTTTATTTATTTTTTGCTGTTTGCACAAAACATATATAAACTAACAGGGGGGGGGAAGATTTGGATGGGAAGATTACTGTACAAAGATGAAACTGATAGGTTTAAAGCATTCAGAATAAAATGGAAAGTACAGTAGACTCCCTCAAATCCGCAAACCAGAAATCCGCAACTCTCTAAAATCCGCACATACTTTATGGATGTAAACAATGAAACTTTCAGATTGGATATTTGGACAAAATGTGATTTTTTAAATTTTGTATCAATTCCATATATTTTTTAATTTTTAATTTTCTCAATAATACTCTATTCATGTTTTTTTTTTCATAAAGGAAGAAAAATTAAATAAAAAAAAATCAAGATATTGCTGATATCACTGGTAATCACAATTTTCTTACCAAATATATTTATGCATTAATCAAGATTTTTTGGTTACTAAGCCTGGCTAAACTTTAAAAAAAAAATCCTTATTTTATGATTTTGATGTGAATTAGTAATGTACTTTTATGAGGCAAGTTTTGTTGAATAATTTTGGAAAAATATATTTAATTTTTATAATGAATATTTAATCATACACTATTGATCATTAACTTGATCTTTGCTTTTAATATTTTAATCATTTTGAAAATTATCTAAATTTTTATTATTTTAATTTATTACTTATTTTAACATTTTATTATATTGTAAGTATTCATTATAGTCCTGAATGCACTATTAATTGCACTTAAATTACTGTTTAAAAAACGTAAACAAAGCAATGACCAGAAATCCGCAAAATTCTAAAATCTGCACAACCTCTGGTCCCAAGCTGTGCGGATTTGAGGGAGTCTACTGTATATAAACATGTTAAAGGAAAATTTTTTACTCTCGTTAATTATGCTTTGTTTTTTTGCACAGAATGGTAAAATTATTGTACATGAATGACAATAAGTTTACAATATTCAGAATGAGTCAGAAAATGCATCATAATCGATGCAGTATGCATGACTCTTCGTTCTTGTTAGTTATGTTTTGTGGGGTCATCAAGGCTTCTTGTTAGTTATGTAAGGGAGGGGGAGGAGTTTGTATCGGGTTTAAGATTTTATTAAAATTTCCATGCTCTAGTCTGTACGTATTTACATAATTTTTTTTTTCTAAAAATCTTGATTTGGTCAGATAATTGTTTTTTTTTTTTTTTTTTCGGGTTTGAATCTCGATTCAGTTTGACTTGAATTGGAATTTTCAGGTTCTTGCAGAGTTGCATTTCAAGTACTAGTTTTCAATTCTGGTCAGTGGATGGGGACAAAAATTACTTTGTCTTTCTTGAACAGATTTTTATTTCCTAATTTTTTTATTTTACTTTTTTTTGGGGGGGGGGGATTAGATTGGGTTTCAGGTTATTCTGATCGGGTTTGAGATAGACTTCTATTGGAATTTCCATGATCTGGTCAATACATATCGACATAAATTGTTCTTTTTTTCTAAAATCTCGATTTGAGTATTTTTTTTTGGGGGGGGGGGGGGATTGAATCTGGTTTCGGATTGACTTCAAATGGAATTTTCAGGTTCTTGTTGAGTTGCATTTCAAGTATATTATTTTGTCGCAGATAAATTGGGTTACAATTGGAATTTTTTTTTTTTTTGGGGGGGGGGGGTAGTGTTTGAACTGGGTTTGGGATAGATTTCAATTGAAATTCTTGTCAGTGTATGTGGACAGAAATTATTTGGTCTTTCTTGGACAGACTTGTGTTTCCATTGTTTTTTCCTTTTCGGGTTTGGATTAGGTTTCATGATAACTTTCAGACTCTTGTCAGTGTGTATCGGCAGAAATAATTTTCTCTTTTCCGGATTAGGTTAAAGTTCGATGGAAATTTTTTTCAGGTTTCAATCAGGTTCAATTCAAATGGAATTTTCAAGTTCTGGTCAGGTTGCGCTTTAATGGAAAATATTTTGTCCTGTATAGATACTGGGCTCCGGTTGTATGGAATTTCCTTTTTCAGGTTCAGATTAGGTTTAAGATAGACTAATTGGAATTTCCAGATTTCTGATCACGCATATATATGGAAATTAAGTTTTCTTTCCCAAATCGAGATATGGTTGGATAATTTTTTTTTTTTTTTTTTTTTTTTTTTGGGGGGGGGGGGGGTTGAATCTGCTTTCGGTTTGACTTCAAATGTAATTTTCATGTTCTTGTTCAGTTGCATTTCAATGTATTTTATTTTGCAGCAGATAGATTGAGTTACTCTTGGAGGGATTTTTTTTCTTTCCGGTTTTGGATTGTATAGGATAGATTTCAATAGGAATTTTTCGATTCTAGTCAATGTATGTCAATGGAAATTATTTTGTCTTTCTTGGACAAATTTATCTTTCCATTAAATTTTTGTTGGTTTAGAATGGGTTTCAGGATAACTTGTAGGTTCTTGTTGGCAGACTTGTATAAAACCAAAAACTTTCTGCAAATTAATTTAATGTTGGGTGTAATTCGTATTTTTTGCGCAATTCATGGTCATCATTCATGTTTTTTATGCGATTTATGAAATTAATTTGCATTTTTGAGCAATTTATGGACATAATTCGCAATTTTTATGCGATTAATGAATGTAATTTACATTTTACATGATTTATGGACGTAATTTGCTATTTTTATGCAATTCATAGACAGAATTTGCGTTTTTTCAGCTTTCTGTTGACGAAATTTGCGTTTTTTAATCGATTTATTGACGTTATTTATGTTTTTATAGGATTTATGAATGTAATTTGCTTTTTTTACCAATTCTTGGACGTAATTTGCATTTTTTGTAATTTATGAACGTTATTAGTGTTTTTTTGCACGATTCATGGAAGTGATTCGCATTTTTTGAGTGATTTATGAATGTAATTCACGTTTTTATGCGTTTCATGGACGTAATTTGTGTTTTTTGAGCGATTCATGAATGTAATTTGCGTTTTTTATGCAATTCATGAATGCAAAACACTATTCGCTATTTTTATGCGATTTATAGATGTAATTTGCGTTTCAGCTTTCTGCTGCCAAAATTCGTGTTTTTTGAGCGATTTATGAACATAATTTCCGTTTTACTACACGATTCATAGACATAATTTGTGTTTCTCATACAATTTCTGAACGTAATTCTCACTTTTTTAAACAATTCATGGACGTAATTAACGTTTTGACGATTTGTGGACTCAATTCGCGTTTTTTAAACTATTCATGGGCATAATTCGCGTTTTATGAATGTAATTTACATTTTACATGATTCATGGATGTAATTTGCTATATTTATGCAATTCGTAGATATAATTTGCATTTTTTGAGCTTTCTGTCGACGAAATTTGTGTTTTTGATCAATTTATTGACGTTATTTGTGTTTTTATAGGATTTATGAATGTAATTCGCTTTTTTTACCAATTGTTGGACTTAATTCACATTTTTTGCAATTTATGAATGTTATTAGTATTTTTTTGCATGATTCATGGAAGTGATTCGCAATTTATGAGTGATTTATGGACATAATTTGTGTTTCAGCTTTCTGCTGCCAAAATTCGTGTTTTTTGAGCGATTTATGAATATAATTCCCGATTTCCTACACGATTCATAGACATAATTTGTGTTTTTCATACAATTTCTGAACGTAATTCTCACTTTTTTAAACAATTCATGGATGTAATTCACGTTTTGAGCAATTTGTGGACCCAATTTACGTTTTTTATGCAATTCGCTTTTTTTGAGCGATTCATGGACATAATTTGAGATTTTTATGCGATTAATGAATGTAATTTACATTTTACATGATTTATAGACGTAATTTGCTATACTTATGCAATTAATAGACATAATTTGCATCTTTTGAGCTTTCTATCGACGGAATTTGTGTTTTTTGATCGATTTATTGACGTTATTTGTGTTTTTATAGGATTTATGAATGTAATTCGCTTTTCTTACCAATTCTTGGACGTAATTCGCATTTTTTGCAATTTTTGAACGTTATGCATGTTTTTTTGCATATTTTGAATGATTTATAAACGTAATTCACGTTTTTATGCAATTCATGGATGTAATTTGCGTTTTTTGAGCGATTCATGAACGTAATTCACATTTTTTATGCAATTCATGAATCCAATTCGGTATTTTTATGCGTTTTATAGAGGTAATTTCCGTTTCAGATTTCTGCCGCCAAAATTCGTGTTTTTTGAGCGATTTATGAACATAATTCATGTTTTACTATACGATTCATAGACGTAATTTGCGTTTTTCATACAATTTATGAATATAATTCTCGCTTTTTTACATGATTCATGGACGTAATTCACATTTTAAGCAATTTCTGGACGTAATTCCCATTTTTTATGCAATTTGCTTTTTTTTTAGCGATTCATGGATGTAGTTCACATTTTTTATGCGATTCATGCATGTAATTCACATTTTTATGCGATTCATGCATGGAATTCGTATTTTTTATGCGATTCATGGATTGAATTAATGTTTTTATTGCGGTCTTTGCACGGAATTCACGTTTTTCGCGTGGTATTTTGTCGAAATGTTGGGTTTTTTTTAGGGATGCACCGAATAGTGATTTTGGCCGAATACCGAATGCCGAATATTCGGCCGACAGGTGAACCGAATACCGAATATTCGGCTTTCCAAATACTTTTTATATTTCAAAATTTAAAGGTATTAAAATGTTACTTTTTAAAACAGTTTTACATAACATTTAATAAAAGAAACTTACATTTTGATAAACATGTGCTTTTTATAAGAACATTTAGTATTGAAAAGAATCTGCCTTGAGTTATTTAAGAAGCACAATTATGAAAGTTAAAAAAATTTTCTACGAATCAAAACAAGCATTTTAAAATCAAATAATGAAAAAATGGTTGAAGAAAAATTTTATAGTCTGATAATTGTCCTTTTAAAATAACTCAAGGCAGATTTTTTTTCAATATAAAATACAAATACTTTCAACTTAATTCTGAATAAAAGTATGTTTGGCTCATAGTTCTTTTCTTATGAATGGTGGTATTTTCCACCCTTCCCATCATATCATATTTTACAGAAATCAAAGCATGGGAGTTGAAAATATATTATCTTATTTAATGTTAATGTAATAAACAAACACACAAGTTATGACCTAGACTGAAATGAAATACAATGTACTTATGACTCAATAAGTTGATTATGGTTTCATGAACAAAAATTGTCTGCCTTGATAGCTATTACTATCTCAAACGGTTTTTTTTTTTTCTTATAAAGGACTTTTATTTGGGGAAAAGCAAAAAGCAGATTATTTACTAAACAAAATTTAGAAACTTGTATCAGCACATAATTTATTCCTTAGGAGAATCCTAATAAATCACCATTTTAATCCTTCTCATGGTTAATTTTCTTAAGTTATACTTTACAGACAGCAAATAAATAATGTAAAAACATTCTATTTTATTTAAAAATGATTTTGTTTCTAATTATTTTAAATATAAATTAAAAAATTGACAGTTAAAAGTAGAAATAGCGAAAAGGTTTTATTAAGTATTGGATTCGGCCGAATACTTTGATATTCGGCCATACCGAATATTCGGCAGGCCGAATAGTTTCATATTCGGCCTAACCGAATATTCGGTAACATGGCCGAATACCGAATAGATACCGAATATTCGGTGCATCCCTAGTTTTTTTACATGATTCTTTGTTGAGATACCCTTTTTTTTTACGCAATTCTTTGTCGAAATAAATAAATAAAAATTGTTTCTTCATAAAATTTTCTGCACATGGCGTGCGTCTATATTATACAACTCTGCTTGTCAGTGTGTATTGTCAGAATTTTTTTTTTTTTTTTTTTTTCAGATCGAATTAAGGTTTGCTAACCCATAGACTAATTGGAATTTTCAGATTTCTGACCACGCGTATGTATGGAAATTAAGTTTTCTTTCCCAAATCAAGATATGGTTGGATTTTTTTTTTTTTTTTTTGGGGGGGGGGGGGGGTTGAATCTGGTTTCGGTTTGATTTCAAATGTAATTTTCAGGTTCTTGTTCAGTTGCATTTCAATGTATTTTATTTTGCAGCAGATAGATTGAGTTACTCTTGGAGGGATTTTATTCTTTCTGGTTTTGGAGTGTATAGGATAGATTTTAATAGGAATTTTTCGATTCTGGTCAATGTATGTCAATGGAAATTATTTTGTCTTTCTTGGACAAATTTATCTTTCCATTAAATTTTTGTTGGTTTAGAATGGGTTTCAGGATAACATGTAGGTTCTTGTTGGCAGACTTGTATAAAACCAAAAACTTTCTGCAAATTAATTTAATGTTGGGTGTAATTTGCATTTTTTGCGCAATTCATGGTCATCATTCGTGTTTTTTATGCGATTTATGAATGTAATTTGCATTTTTGAGCAATTTATAAACATAATTCGCAATTTTTATGCGATTAATGAATGCACTTTACATTTTACATTATTTATGGACATAATTTGCTATTTTTATGCAATTCATAGACATAATTTACGTTTTTTCAGCTTTCTGTCGACGAAATTTGTGTTTTTTGATCAATTTATTGACGTTATTTGTGTTTTTATAGGATTTATGAATGTAATTTGCTTTTTTTACACAACTCTTGGACGTAATTTTTTGCAATTTATGAATGTTATTCGTGTTTTTTTGCATGATTCATGGAAGTGATTCGCATTTTTTGAGTGATTTATGAACATAATTCATATTTTTATGCAATTCATGGACGTAATTTGCATTTTTTGAGCGATTCATGAATGTAATTTGCGTTTTTTATGCAAATCATGAATGCAAAATGCTATTCCCTATTTTTATGCGATTTATAGACGTAATTTGCATTTTAGCTTTCTGCTGCCAAAATTCGTGTCTTTTGAGCGATTTATGAACATAATTCTCATTTTACTACACGATTCATAGACATAATTTGTGTTTTTCATACAATTTCTGAACGTAATTCTCACTTTTTTAAACAATTCATGGACGTAATTCATGTTTTGAGCGATTTGTGGACCCAATTCATGTTTTTTATGCAATTTGCTTTTTTTGAGCGATTCATGGACATAATTCGCAATTTTTATGCAATTAATGAATGTAATTTACATTTTACATGATTTATGGACATAATTTGTTATACTTATGCGATTCATAGACATAATTTGCATCTTTTGAGCTTTCTATCGACGAAATTTGCGTTTTTTGATCGATTTATTGACGTTATTTGTGTTTTTATAGGATTTATGATTGTAATTTGCTTTTTTTCACCAATTCTTGGACGTAATTCGCATTTTTTGTAATTTATGAACGTCCTTAGTGTTTTTTTGCACGATTCATGGAAGTGATTCGCATTTTTTGAGTGATTTATGAATGTAATTCATGTATTCATGGACGTAATGTGTTTTTTGAGCGATTCATGAATGTAATTCGTGTTTTTTATGCAATTCATGAATGCAAAACACTATTTGCTATTTTTATGCGATTTATAGACGTAATTTGCATTTCAGCTTTCTGCTGCCAAAATTCATGTTTTTTAAGCAATTTATGAACATAATTCCCATTTTACTACACGATTCATAGACACAATTTGTGTTTTTCATACAATTTCTGAACATAATTCTTACATTTTTAAACAATTCAAGGACGTAATTCACGTTTTGAGCGATTTGTGGACCCAATTCATGTTTTTTATGCAATTCGCTTTTTTTGAGCGATTCATGGACATAATTAACAATTTTTATGCGATTAATGAATGTAATTTACATTTTACATGATTTATGGATGTAATTTGCTATATTTATGCAATTCGTAGACGTAATTTGTATTTTTTGAGCTTTCTGTCGACGAAATTTGCGTTCTTTGATCGATTTATTGACGTTATTTGTGTTTTTATAGGATTTATGAATGTAATTCGCTTTTTTTACCAATTGCTGGACCTAATTCGCATTTTTTGTAATTTATGAATCTTATTAGTATTTTTTTGCACGATTCATGGAAGTGATTCGCATTTTTTGAGTGATTTATGAACTTAATTTACGCTTCAGCTTTCTGCTGCCAAAATTCATGTTTTTTGAGCAATTTATGAACATAATTCCCATTTTACTACACGATTCATAGACATAATTTGTGTTTTTCATACAATTTCTGAACGTAATTCTCACTTTTTTAAACAATTCATGGACGTAATTCAAGTTTTGAGCGATTTGTGGACCCAATTCATGTTTTTTATGCAATTTGCTTTTTTTGAGCGATTCATGGACATAATTTAGCAATTTTTATGCGATTAATGAATGTAATTTACATTTTACATGATTTATGGACATAATTTGCTATACTTATGTGATTCGTAGGCATAATATGCATCTTTTGAGCTTTTTATCGACGAAATTTGCGTTTTTTTGATCGATTTATTGACATTATTTGTGTTTTTATAGGATTTATGAATGTAATTCGCTTTTTTTTACCAATTCTTGGACGTAATTCACATTTTGTGTAATTTCTGAACGTTATTCGTGTTATTTTGCACAATTCATGGAAGTGATTCGCATTTTTTGAGTGATTTATGAACGTAATTCATGTTTTTATGCAATTCATGGATGTAATTTGCGTTTTTTGAGTGATTCATGAACGTAATTCACATTTTTTATGCAATTCATGAATGCAAGTCGCTATTTTTATGAATTTTATATAGGTAATTTCCGTTTCAGCTTTTTGCTGCCAAAATTCGTGTTTTTTTGAGTGATTTATGAACATAATTTATGTTTTACTACACGATTCATAGACGTAATTTGCATTTTTCATACAATTTATGAATATAATTCTCGCTTTTTTACATGATTCATGGACGTAATTCACATTAAGCAATTTGTGGACGTAATTCCCATTTTTTATGCAATTTGCTTTTTTTTTTTAGCGATTCATGGATGTAGTTCACAAAAACACCCCCTTGGCTGTGCCACTGACAACAAAATCTTATGTTGGTGCAAGGAGTAATTTATTCATAGACATGAGAAAAAAGTTTGACAACAAACCAAAAAAAAGTACAATACGGGATTTTTACCTGGCATTCTCATAAAATTTTGAATATACCCTGCCTCCCTCCTCTAATTCATAAGTTTTCATACATTCTATATTATATTCCATATTAAGAAGGCGCCACTTGTCTAGTTTTTTTTTTTTTTAATCAGAACGCGTTATTAGCATTTTTCATTCATAGGTAGAATTTATTTAGAATAGAATTGATAAAGAAAATGCACAAATTGAAAACCATTGAACAGACATGATAGAATCATTACGTATATTTCATGATTTTAATAATCCACATGGATGTTTCTTGTTATGCCAATACAATCTTGCAATGTCTTAATATACAATGAATAAAGTCTGCAATAAAGTTAACCAGAGAATCTTGCAATGGATTTTTGCCGTCGCTTATTCAAATTTACTTAAGAAGAATCGAGTTAATGAAATGTTGTATAAATGTTACTTGTTAGCTTTATAGATTACTAGGTACTACTAGGTTATCCCGTCGACCAAAAAATTATCGCCAAACTATAAGATTAAATTCCAATAATGGATGATTGTGAATGTCACATTCAATGACATTAAATACAATTTGTATATTTAAAATGTCATTGATTTTTATTTCGACTTTTTATTAATATTTTACTAATTATTTGTTTTTTCATTATTTAAAATAAAAAAATATGTGATTATGTATAATTTGGCGAAATTGGTCGACGGAATAACAGTAGTAGCGATTACTAAAATATTTCAAATTGAAATAATTTATGAAACTGAAAATGTTTTAGCCAACATTTCACTTAAGTTTAAAACAAGCAATATATAGAAATTGTAAAGTCCATCAAGTGTGTGTACTTTACAATTTCCATTGTTGGGACCAGACATTGCACAAATATGTGCTCATCTTTTGTTTACATTTTTAAAAAGAGTAATTTGAATGTAATAATGTACTAGAAATCATAATGAATGCTTATAATAGAGTATAATACAGTCAACTCTGTGAAATTCACAAAATGTATTATCTGCAAAACATGCTAAAATGCAAACATTGAAAAGTGTTTTAACACTTAAACTCAAAGATAACAGATATGCAATAATTTTATTTTCATGAAATGACAAATTTTAATAAAATAAACTGGGATTTAAGAAAATTCATGTATTTTGTACCCTGTATTTAAAAACAATACTTTAAGCAAGCCAGTAAGTTTCCGTTTATTAATTATGATTAATGCAAACCTATTCTTTGCTCAAGCAGCGAAAAAATTAAAAAAATAAACAATTTTACCTCTATATATTTTTTGTTTATCAAACAATACACATAAAAAGTTCCTTGGCGAAGGAGAATAAACTGCATTTCACCCAAAATTACTGACAACAAAACAAAATGCAGTCCAGATTTTTAACTGGCATTCTCGTAAAATTTTGAATATATCCTGCCTCCACACTGTAATCCATAAGTCTTCAAAAATACAAGCAAAAAACTTTATTGCAAAGTTACACATTCTGTATTAATTACTAATCCATTGCAAGATTCTCCGGTTAACTTTATTGCAGAGCTTATTCGTTGTATATTGACATTGCGAGATTCAATTGGCGTAACAAGAAACAACATGTGGATTATTAAAACCTGAAAATTACTTAATGATTCTATCTTGTCTGGTTTATATTTTTTAATTCGTGCATTTTCTATATCAATTTAATGGACATTATGTAAGAATATTACTACCTGAATGAAAAATGCTCCGTGTAACTTGCCGCGTTCGGGTTCGGATTCAAAACAAAACTAGACAAGTGGCGCCCCTAGGCGTATGAATACATGACTTTCCAACAACAAATAATTTAAAATAATTTTTGTTTGAAAACTTAAAAAAAAAATCATAAGTCGAAAGTATATTGAATATGTATAATTAAAAAATATTTTCCTATTTTAAAAAAGGATTCAAAATATTTTTTCCACAAAATGCAAAAATATCCAATGTAAGAAACGTAATATTTTCTTCTGACGAAAAATAAAGGCAAAATAAATAGAAATTTGATTTAGTATATATTTATTGAATGTTTTAAAGCACATGATAAGATATTTTTGTAGTTTAAAAAACATTTATTGCTTCGATTCGGGTGTTTTAACTGTGACCATAAGTACATAAGGTTTTTCACTCAGTCTCCGTCTGCTAACCCATAGAATAACATGTAATCCGCGAGCTAATATAGTCCAATTTTCCAAGACCAATATATAACAAACAAGAGTTTTCCTAGAAACAAGGCAAGTCTTATTACCTCTATCTTAAAGAGATTCATATTATATATAAGTTTTAATAAAATCTCCCAGCCCGTTTCCTAGATCTCATTATCAGGAACAAACACCATCGATTACAGTTTTAAAATGGTTATCGAGATCTAAAAATATACGGCACGTAGAAATGTAAAAATTATAGGATAGGATTAGACTGGGAATATAAGACTATATTAAAAAAATTGGACCATTCTGACCAATATTTGCTGAGTTATTAGAAGGCGGCTTTTCCGATTTTCTTTGATGTTGAGTTAGCTGTATATATGAAGTTCCGCATCTACCGTTATGACGATGGTAGGTTTAAAGCTGCGTCACTTGAAGGCTGCCGCCTTCTATGATATGCTTTCTATTATACAGGAGTTAACTTAAAGTAAACCTCAACAATGTATATAAATATCATAAAATGTGAAATAGTTTAATATAATTAAAACGCACCTCAAACTATTTTTCTTCCTATATCAGAATACTTTTATGTGGCCCTGTAAATTAATAAAAAATATTCTTTGCAACACAGATTGAGCAGAATGTAAAGTTCAGTATATATTCCATAGATGCATATGAGTTTTATTACGTTCGAAAAAGTGTAACATCATTAAAATGCACTTGAAACGATTTTTTTCCCATTGACCGTAATGTAGCGGAATACTTTTGATTGTTCCTGTAATCAAAGTATACATCCGATTTTTATAAAATTTGAAATGATTCAAAAAATTTATGTAATAATTATGTATTTTAAATTTCAAACGATTCGATTTCAGGTAGTTTTTGCGTTGTTATGTGGGGCAGAAGTACACTGTAAAAAAAAAAGTGTCGATCTACTAAAAAAACTTTAGTGATCCTTGTAATTACTAAAAAATTTTTAGTAATCTTAGTCGGTTACAAGAAAATCTGTAAGAATTACTAGAAAAAAGTTAGCAACGAATAGAGTTAATAATTTTATATTTTTAATAGCTATTACTAAAACTCACTTGGTGTGGCCTTGATAGCATAGTGGTTATAGTAACGGACTCCAGGCTAAAATTTCCCGGGTTCGATACTGGCCACTTCCAAATACGCCCCGAATGTATGCAGTGTATGTAGTCGTTAATAAAGGGATTATGAATATCCTGACGGAGCAGTAGCAATGTTTGGTGTTGCCATCTATTGCGGTTTTGCCGAAAATCTTCCGCTCCAGAAGTCAGGAAGCTCCTACTCTTCGAGCCTACGTAATGGTTATTAAAAATAATTTTGGAGCTATTACTAAAATTTGCTTGATGGCTCATACTAAAAATTTTTAAGTTAGTTATACAAAAAATTCTTTTGTTCAGTTTACAAAAGAAATGCTTGTTTCGCTTGCAAAAAAAAAGTTTGTAATGGCTACTAAAAAATTCTGTGGAATACAAATTTACTAAAAAATTTTTAGTAACCTCTTGAATTTTTTTTTACAGTGTACGACGATTATGGGTGCTACGTATTTACATAATTAGGGACGAAAAAAGGGAAGATTTGCTTTTTAGTTCTTTGGCATTTGAAAATTTTACAATATCAGGGCGAAATTTACTTTTTAAATTTCTTAGAAGGATAAGAATCGTATAATAAAGATTTTTTCCCCTTTTTTAACATTGTTACAGCTAAACATAAATGTCTTTAAAAAATTGGGAATAATAAAAAAAAGAAAACCGCTTCAATCATATAAAACACAAGTATAATCTGATATACTATCATTTGCCTGCAAAATTTGCAGAAACAATTTCATTTCATATTCAGATATATAACATGCAATTTCTTCCACCGTTTATTATGCAATATGTGTGGTTTACTACAATGTTCTCGAACGTTGAAAACCACATATTTATGTAATTTCTAAGTATAAAAAACATTCTAAATATTCTAAATACAAGGGATGGAGAATGCGACAAAGCTAATCATAATGTAACCTTAACAACATGTATAAAGACAATTACAGCTTTCATAAACACTAATTCTTATAAAAAATATGGCAACAGTACGCTATTATCTGGCTTGGCACACTTTGAGGGGCGGTGTAAAGCACGATCGACGCACGCCTGATGATCAAACAGGGAGAGGTTGCAGAGGCTATAAAAAAAATCCTGTTGCCAAAAAGAGAAAGATAATAATGGAATATTATATTATTACTTGTAAGGTGACTGAGGTCAGCCGGGCACGTGCAATTTACTCGGTGTGGATTATGGAATGGTAGAAGATAAAAAAAGATTATGAGACTGATATGGAGGGGGAGGGGGAGGTGTGGAAGTTAAAATGCAAGGGATACGGATGTGTTCCAGTAATTTTGTAGACAGCGGAGAAGACTTCTTGAATCAACTGAACCGCAGTTGTTTCTTTCTCTATTTTTTTTCTTTTTCTTTTCGGAGGGGGGAGGGGGATTATTTAATAAGTAATTTCTAATAACCGTGAAATGTCTTAAGTCATTAATGATGAAAAAAAACAAGAGAAAATTTAAATTCGGTATTTAGGATTTAAAAAGAGGAAGGGGGTAATATCCGTGGCTTCCGGTAATAACCAAGTATTAAGGCACATTTTTGAAAAAAATTGAGATAATTTGGGAAAATGTAGCTTTAAAAGAGTATTTTTATCTGCCATAGTACTGAAAAATGAAAATCAAATACTTCCTGTCATAGGGCGACTATAAATTTTCATTTAAAAATTAAAAAAAACAGTAATAATCGGGTAAGTGCATAAAGTAACGGTAATAACCAGGTAAGATTTCTATTTATTTCTTTAAATCGTCTATAATTCTGTGGCTTCCGGTAATAACCAGGTAAGGCACTGTGATGTAACACATATTCTATTACATATATTTCTATTATTTTCTTCAATTGTGAGTCCCCCCTCCCTCTTTTAAAATTTATTTTTTAAAAGAAAAGCATTTTTAATACGTATTTTTATTGTGTGTTCGTCTCCAAGTGCATATAAAATAATATTAATAAATAAAAAGAACAAATAATAAATTAGTTTTAAAATATCATTCCATTTCTAGTTTTTTCTTTCTTGTTCTTCAGTTGATTAAATATCAAACGACTGTTTTATGTAACTGCTATTTTTTATTTCCCAATCATTTCATTTTGTCTTGTATAAAGAACTTAATTTGTTACCTGTTGTGAAATTCCGTTTAGGGTTGCCGGCTGCTGCGCGTTCTCGCCACGAGCGATAAAGACTATATTCTTGGCAACACTCATTTTTTAAATTTTCCCCTTTGTTTATCATGTAACGGTCCTTTTTACCTGTACATTGTTTTGCTCAGATTGGGAATCTATTCTATGCCAAAAGACTTTTTTTGGCGTTTGTGAAATCTGAAATTTTTGTCAGTTTTACGTTTGTCACTGCTAAGTAAGGCTGCTCGCTCGCTGTTGTCAGCGATGACTAATGTTTTCTATATTATGTTTGAAGACATTTCATAGTACCGTGCTGCTTACTAACTAATGTTTTCTGTATAATGATCAAAGGTATTTTATATTACCGTTCTGCATACTCAACGTTTACAGGTATTTTATTTCTTGTGCTTTGAAAAATAAAGAAATAGTTAAGAAGATCTGAGAACTGATTTTCCTTGATGAAAATGTTTTCACTTTTTGACTTCAGAAACAAATGTAAAATCTGGACCTGGTGTTCATCACAACACAGTACTACGATTCCGGCCTAGCAAAAAAACGTGTCTTTTATTTCATCTTTTGCATCGATCTCGGCCACACATATGAAATGTGCCCTATTTTCATATTATGCCACCATAGAACTATGGTGCCGCGTGAAAAAGGGTTTTTTGTTTCTGGAGAAGTCGTCCAAGTGTAAACAATGTGATGAGACGAAAATGTGATTTGTATGTGCACCGTATTTTGCTTCGAATTCCGGATGGTACGGTAAAAAAAAAGTGTTTTCGAAAGAATAGTGATTACGACATTTATAGTTTCTACTGGTGCTAGTGGTGTTCGAATACAAGACATGTGAGATATGCTGCACGAAAATACGACGTACAATCCTGGAATGTTTCAGACGGAGTTTCAGTTCTACAAAGTTGTTGTCTGCAGAGCCGTTCTAAAGGGATGTATCGTGGTTTTTCTGTTCTGTGTGGGAGCATCTAATTCAAATCGTGCTTGATGTGGACCCCCCCCCCCCTTCATAATAAAAAAAATTAGGAACGCTGAACACAAATGCTTAGTAACTGCATCAACTTATTTAAATAATAGTTTCAGAAAGAACATATCTTTGTTGTTTCTCGTTATTTTTTTTCCATAAAAAAAAAGGGGGGAATGTATTTTTTTTTTCTCATGTTGTTTTCAGCTATGAAGAAAGGTAATGTACGCTTTCTTTTTCTTTATTTCATTGTATGTTTCATATTATATATTTGGTTTTATGTTATTATTATTTGTAATTAATTATGATATATTTGAACAAGCTTAAGTATTTATAAGTATATATATATTTTTTGAAAATGACTTCATCAAAAAATAACTTTAATATTTCTGTACCTTGCTATGAAGGTGATCCAACCACTTTGGATTTTTTCTTTGATATAGTTAGTAATTATGCAAAAATACAGAAATGGACAGATGATCAGGAGGTCTTGTTTCTCAAAACAAAATTAGCAGGACCTGCCCTAAAATTTTTTCTTGAGAATGACAAAATTAGAAATTCAAATAGTGTGAAACTAATTAAACAGGAACTTTCACGATTTTTCTCTAAAGAATCTCAAACAGTTATAGATATCGAATTTGATAACATAAAACTCTTACCTAATGAAAGTATCAGTAATTTTTCCCATAGATTGAATACTTTGGCCAATAAGGCTTTTAAAACGAAAGATCCTGAATTTCTTAACGAAATAAAATATAAGAAACTTTTGCAGTGTTTATCAACTGATATTCGAATCAAAATTAAGGAGGAAAAAATTGATGACTATGACAAAGCAGTAGAACGAGCAGAGTTTTTGCAAAGTATTTTGTCGAATGAAAAATTAATTAATATTCATAATGAATATTCTAATCATATTGATTTTTCTAAACAGATATCTGAATTATCAGAGAAAATAAATGCTTTGTCATTTGTAAACAATACACAGAAAGATGACACTAAACAAACCCAAACACGTCCTAGTTTTAAGAAGGACACTCGTGAGTTGTACAAATCAAAAAACTCTAGAAATTTTGACTTTAAGTTTCAAAATAAAAATAACAGAAAGGTAAATATTTGTCAAATTTGTTCTAAGCGAGGTCATTTGGCCCTCCAATGTTTTAAGTATAAGAATTTGTGTAAGAGAAGGAAATCTTATGATCAGAATTATTATGGACAATATAGAAATACTAATTTTGATAATTCTGGTTATAACCAATTTCAGCCTTTAAACGACCAGTGAGACGCAGTACAGCTGATGAGCTGTTGTCTCAAAACTGTCTTGGGTCATCAGCAAATAAATGTAAACTGTCGGATGAAAGACAAGTTAAATCCACTTATTCACAAACTTCTAAGGAAATTCAGATTTGCAACAATCAGTCAACACAGACTGATGAAAAAGTAGTCATTTATAATGTATATGATAAGTGTTCGTTTTTACCTATTATTTCCAGTAAGTTTGGCAAATTTGAGGCATTTTTATTACTGGATACAGGAAGTTCAATTTCAATTTTATCACTTAATTTCTTTAATGAAATAAAAAAGGATGTTTGTTACAAACATTTAGCTTCTTCAGTAACTATTTCAACTGTTAATTCTGCTGTTAAATTTTCTTCTTGCATTTCTGTGTCTATCAAAATTGGTAAAATATTCTTTCGGCATACCTTTTATATTGTTGAAATTGCAAATTCTTCAGAATTTGTTGGAATTTTAGGCTATGATTTTATTGTGAAAAATAATATTGTTATTAATCCCAGTGATAATACTGCCTCAATAAATGGTGTTGAAGTACCATTAAAAAATAAATGTAGAAAAAGTCAAATAAATGCAATGTGTATTGATGAAAGTTCGGAAAGTGAGGTAAATAATAATGACAGTAGTTCAAGTGATGTTGTGCATAATGTTAACAGTAATGAATCGCATGATCAGATCTGTGCATATCTTGCACACAAAGTTAACTTAAACCCATATGAACACAAATTTGTAAAAATTAAAACTGACATCTCACCAGATCAAGATGAGATGCTATTTTGTAGTAATATTTCCTCTAATAATGTGTTATGCCATGATGCACTTATAAAATTAGATTCTAAAGTTCAAAATATCTCATATCCCAAAATCATGCATGTTTACATTGAAAATTTATCTGATCATGTTGTTCATTTAAATAAAAATATGGAAGTAGGTTATCTGTGTATACCAGATGAAATTGTTGATCAAAATGAACTGGAAAGTAATTTAAATCCTTCAATAAATGAAAATTATTGTAATTTCATTACTGCATCTGATCAGATACTTGCTCAAAGAAAAAAAGATCTTTCTATAAATGATTTTAAATTGGATCATTTAGAAGCAAATGAAAAGAAAGAAATCTCTGATCTTCTCTTAAAATATTTTTCTGCTTTTTCAAAATCTCTTAAGACACTTGGTCATACTGATCGCATTGTACCTAATATCAAATTTATTAATGACTTCCCAATAAAAACTTTACCATTTAGCATTCCCCAAGCACTTCAGGCAGATGCTAAAGAGCAAATAGATAATCTTGTTGAAGCAGGAATAATAGAAAGGCATTGCTCGGAATGGTCTTGCCCTATCTTAATTGTCAAGAAAAAGTCTGATGGTTCAGGTAAACAGAAATATCGTTTAGCGTTAGATTTGAGAATGCTTAATTCAGTTATTCAGGGATCTTCTTATCCTCTTCCCAAAATTCAAAACATTATTGCTAATTTATCCTCTTATAAATATTTCACTAGCTTAGATTTAAAACAAGCTTACCATCAAATTGACTTACCACCAGAATTGCAAGATAAATTGACATTTACATCTGAGTATGGCTCTTATAAGTATAAACGTTTAGTTTTTGGCTTAAAAAATTCTGCCTCAGTGTTTCAAGCACTAATGGACATGATTTTAGATGAAATAAATTTGGAAGGTATATTTACATATCAAGATGATTTTATATTTGGTTCAAACACATTTCAAGAAACATTACAAAAACTTGAGAAAATTTTACAGGTTTTATCAAAGTATAACTTGACTCTTGCCCCCAACAAGTGTACTTTTCATCAGACTTCCACAAACTATCTAGGTTTTCACATTGAAAATCATGCAATAAGTCCCATTCAAAGTAATATTTTGCGAATAACATCTTTTCCGGTACCAACAACTAAACGCCAACTAAAAGGTTTTATTGGTTTAGCGACATTTTATAGAAGTTTAATACCCAAATTTTCTGAAATCATACATCCATTAATTCAGCTTACCAGGCCTAAAGAAAAATTTCGCTGGACTCCTGAACATGACAAAATTTTTAATAATATTCAAAAAATGTTTTTTTCTGAACCAATTGTTCATTTACCAGATTGGGACAAACCATTTTTCTTAAATACAGATGCGTCAAAAATTGCTATTTCAGCTGTCTTACTTCAAGAATTTGATAATAACTTACTACCAGTTGCATATTTTTCTAAAGCATTATCCCCTTCTGAAAAAAAATACCCTGCGATTAAGCTAGAATTAATGGCTATTTACAAAGCAGTTGTTGCTTTTAAATATTATCTTTATAACAGAAATTTTACTATTTTGTCTGACAGTGCTCCATTAAAACACTATAAGAAGGTTAGTAACCCTGCGGATATTATAACTAGATGGCTCACCGAGTTATCCGAATATTCATTCAATTTTCAACACATTCCAGGTTCTTCAAATGTACTTGCTGACTATCTTTCTAGAAATAATTTCAAAAATAATCAACAAACACTAGACACAAATCCTGAATTAATATATGATACTACTCATATTCTCCCTATCATTGAGAATGATGAGCATGAAAAGACTATCTCTGAGTCACATTCAATTAATTATTTGACTGTTGGTAATTCAGAAAATCATAAAGATCCTTTGCTTGAAATATCAAACCAAACATTTGTTAATGAACAGTTAAAAGATACAGAATTATCTGTTATATATAATGAAATATTAAACAATGGTAGTTCAGATAAATATGACATGTATTTTATTCATCCTGATACTAAAGTGTTAATGTTTAAAAAAAACATGCCACATGACTCAACATTTTCTTATCATATTGTGGTACCACACTCATTAAAAGCTAAGGTTTTAGCTATTTCACATCTTTCACATTTCGGTCTAAAGAAAACCTATGAATTTGTAAGTAAAAGGTATTTTTGGAAAGGTATTTACACAGACACATTAAATTATGTTGCGTCATGTATTAAATGTTTGCAACATAAACATCACAAAACACAGCCTGCACCTTTGCAAGCAACGTACACTCCAAAACAAGCTGGTCATACTGTAGCAATTGACATTGTAGGTCCTTTTAGTAATGGTTATTCAGTATTAACAGTAACTGATCACTTTTCTAGACATATGGAATTATATCCTTTAAAGGAGACTTCTGCTAATAAAGTTGTTGAATCACTGTTTAAATATTTCACATGCTTTGGGAGACCGTGCGTAATTTTGTCTGATCTAGGTTCCCAATTTATTTCCAGTGTTTACAACATTTTTAATGAAACATTAGGTATAAAAATATCTCATTCTTCAGTCTCGCACCCCCAATCGAACTCGATTGCTGAAAGAATCAATTCTTCAATCAAAACTTCAGTTAATACTTTATTACTTGAAGGACACTCTTTTGAACATGCATTGTTGATTCACAAATGCTTATACAATGGCTCCACACACTCATCTACAAAATTCTCACCAAATCTTTTACATTTTGGGCGTGAGTTATCATTAATATTTGATACATATGACACTCATGCAAATCAACCATTTCTTGATAATGTTGACACTTATAAATTATTAAAAGAACTGGATGCAATGTACCAAAAAGCTTATGAAAACATTGTGTCTGCTCAACATCAAAGAAACTTAAAATTTTCACAATTTGCAAAACTACGTCCATTAACTGTCCATGATATTGTTTATCTAAAATCTCGAGATAAATATAAACCAAAATATACTGGTCCTTATGAAATTATTATGAAACATTCACCTGTTTCATTTACTATAAGGAAATATCAGTATTCACATGCTCCTTCTTTTAGAGTGCATATAGATAGACTTTTACTTGCTCCACCTAGAAATGCATACCTTAATTCTAACTTTAATAAAAATACAAGCGCTAATATTAATAACAACAATAATAATTATCAGCAGTACAATAGCAATAGCTCTCCTCAAAACATTATTTCAGGATATAATCTTAGACCAAGAAAATAAATGTAATGCCACATGTTTTGTGTTAACTGGCCAGGACACGGAATTATGTTTAGTTGTGTACTATGTATTGGATCTTTTACTGGTCTACTGCTGGTTCAGTTCATTGTGTATTAGATTCTCTATGCAGTGTACAATTTTGGTTTTATATTTTATTTTCATACTACTATTTTGATAATTGTGTACTTTAATATTTTGACAAGTTTATTTCATAAGGTACTTAAGTAAAATTACTCTACACTCTATTGGAATGGCATTTTACATTTCCAAAAAATTTTTTAATACTGATCAGTGTTGATTTTTTTTATTTACATATTGTGCATATTTTGATTCTTACATTTTAATGAAGGTATTATATTTGTGTAAATTTAATTCAACTATAAACATTGTATTAAGTCAGTATTTAGAATTTTTTTTATATAAAAAAAAAAAAAAAAAATTCTTTTTCAGCATTTATTTAAATGTGTGTTTAAGCAGTGTATGTAAACTGTTATGATAATTTAATTTAACAAGTTGCAAGCATTTTCAAGCAACAGCAACATAAAAGACAATTTCTATAAATAAAAAATATGTCATCTAAATATTTGCTTTTACAGCAGAACTGTTTTATGTAAGCGCTTACACTTGAATGATGACGAAGGCACGCTTACACTTGAATAATGAAACGAAGAATATAAAAAATAAGTTGTGTATACACATCAAATTGCTGGATATTAAAAGCAATGACTAGCATATATGCATGAATATAAAGGCCTAGGCATAAGTTGAAGTTTATTTATTTTTTTTGGTAACATTTTGTATATCGTATTGTGTTTTATATATATCATATATAATTTGTAATTTTTATAAACATATAATTATTCTTATTTTATAAGTGTATATTTTTGCTTGTGCTTTGTACATAGATTCCCAACACTTTACATTTTTTTTATAAGAAAAAATATTTTTTTTTCCTTCGCCAAAAAAAATATTTTTTGGTGGTCCTTCGAGTGATAATATGTGATGTAACACATATTCTATTACATATATTTCTATTATTTTCTTCAATTGTGAGTCCCCCCTCCCTCTTTTAAAATTTATTTTTTAAAAGAAAAGCATTTTTAATACGTATTTTTATTGTGTGTTCGTCTCCAAGTGCATATAAAATAATATTAATAAATAAAAAGAACAAATAATAAATTAGTTTTAAAATATCATTCCATTTCTAGTTTTTTCTTTCTTGTTCTTCAGTTGATTAAATATCAAACGACTGTTTTATGTAACTGCTATTTTTTATTTCCCAATCATTTCATTTTGTCTTGTATAAAGAACTTAATTTGTTACCTGTTGTGAAATTCCGTTTAGGGTTGCCGGCTGCTGCGCGTTCTCGCCACGAGCGATAAAGACTATATTCTTGGCAACACTCATTTTTTAAATTTTCCCCTTTGTTTATCATGTAACGGTCCTTTTTACCTGTACATTGTTTTGCTCAGATTGGGAATCTATTCTATGCCAAAAGACTTTTTTTGGCGTTTGTGAAATCTGAAATTTTTGTCAGTTTTACGTTTGTCACTGCTAAGTAAGGCTGCTCGCTCGCTGTTGTCAGCGATGACTAATGTTTTCTATATTATGTTTGAAGACATTTCATAGTACCGTGCTGCTTACTAACTAATGTTTTCTGTATAATGATCAAAGGTATTTTATATTACCGTTCTGCATACTCAACGTTTACAGGTATTTTATTTCTTGTGCTTTGAAAAATAAAGAAATAGTTAAGAAGATCTGAGAACTGATTTTCCTTGATGAAAATGTTTTCACTTTTTGACTTCAGAAACAAATGTAAAATCTGGACCTGGTGTTCATCACAACACAGTACTACGATTCCGGCCTAGCAAAAAAACGTGTCTTTTATTTCATCTTTTGCATCGATCTCGGCCACACATATGAAATGTGCCCTATTTTCATATTATGCCACCATAGGCACATTGTTAATATTTTGAGTAATTAATGTTTAAAGTTTTCAAAAATGTCTTTTTACCATTACTTTTATAAAATAGATTAAAACTTATTAATTTTCACTGCATTCAGGTAAAATTAAATTTCAATTTTACTTACATTTATTAAAAATAAATATAAAACGGTAATAACCAGGTAAGAGTTACAATTTTAATTGGTTCTCATTTAATAAAAACCATTTTTATATAAAAAACCATTTTTATATTTTGGCAAAAAAGAGGTTCTTATATCCTAATTGAATGTAGTGAAAATTATTAAATTCTAATCTAATTTAGAAAAGTAGTGATAAAAAACATTTCTGAAAACTTTAAACGTTAATTACTCAAAATATTAAAAATGTGCCTTACCTGGTTATTACCGGAAGCCACAGATACATACAATGTCTGCAAAAAAAATCTTGACACGTAAGCCACAAACTTAGTGAAAATTAGTTGAAACTGTTGTGAATTAGTATGGAGAGATAAAAACTTCTTAAACACACCATAGAAACTTGAATTCGCTAAGCCTTTCGTCAGGTGAAAAGAAGACGTGCGTCTACTACAAAAGCAGCGGCACGACTCAACGGCGCGTTTCCAACCGAGCTAAATTTTTACATATCATGTTGTATATATATAAATCTATAAAATCTATTGGGTTGGGGGAAAAGTAATTTCGCTTTTTTTCGCATTTTTCAAACTGAATTTATTTATATAAATTAAAAAAGCTAATCAGTAATATATGTGCTGTTTTGTTCGATGACCTTTTGTCCTTTTTCTGGTAAAACCATAATTCTGTCACTGTAGGACTTCTGCGAGTTCTGGGCAAAAAACTGAACAAGGTGATTTTCACAAGCCTTTTTTGAAGCTAGCTTAACACCATTAAGAAAGTTTCGCAGAGGATGGAACAAATGGTAATTCATCGGATCTAGGTCCAGACTATACGGTGGGTGCATCAAAACCTCCCAGCCAAGCTCTCTCAGTTTTTGGAGAGTGACAACAATGTGTGTCTTTTAGCGATGTCATGATGGAAGACAACGCTTTTTCTATCGATCAATTTCGGACAGATTTTTTTAATCACCTGCATCGATTGCTGTATTTGTTCACAGTAGATAGTTGAATTAATCATTTGTCCAGGTTCGAGCAGCTCATGATGGACAATTCCTTTCCATTCTCACCAAACAACCAGCATCACCTTCCTTGGCGTCAATCCGGGCTTTGCCATCGTTTGTGAAGCTTCGGCCACGATCTTTTTCACACATTGTTGTCGTACGTGATTCACTTTTCATCACCCATAATCATTTGTTTCAAAAATGGCTTGATTTTGTTTCGTATCAGTAGTAATTCACAAATGGAAACTTTGTCCATTAAACTTTTTCCCTGTAATCTCATGGGGAACCTATATATCGAGTTGCTTTGGGTATCCAGTTTTTTGTAAATGGTTGAAAAGTGTTTTATGGTCGATGTTTAGCTCCATAGCAACGTCAGAGGAAGAAAATTGTCGATTTTTTAAAAAATTTCATCCAGTTTTTCAACGATAGGCCGGCCAGAGAAAGGTTCATCTTTAACATCGAAATTTTCGGAACGAAAACGAGCCAACCAATTCTGACTTTGGCGTTTACTTAAGCATCGATCACCGTAAACGCCACGTAATTTTCGATGAACCTGAGCCCCATTTTTCTCTTTCTAGAAGTAAAAAACTAAAATGTGACGAAAATGATCTTCTGAAATCTCTCTTTTTAAACGCAATAACTTTTGACTAATTAAACAGATGATGATAAAATTACATTTAAAATGTGCTAGAGACAGTTACCTTTCAAATGCTGTATAGTATGGCTTAATTGAGTAAGTAGTACTCGAGATATACGACTTTAAAGTTATCTATTGGAAAAAAACGAAATTACTTTTTCCCCAACCCAATATATAGAATATTAACAAAAGAATTCGGAAAGATTTCCAGCTATACATGATAACTGCTGAAATCGTATTTTCAAATGTATAATGCGCTTTCTAAATTGTTTATTTATATATCAGCGGTTTCCGTGGCGATCCTGCTGACGGTGCGTGAAAATAATCGTTAAGCACGAAAAATGGTTAGTAAAATCACGAAAATGTTAGAAATGACAATGTAATTTGTATCTATTTGTTATATGTTTGTAATAAGAAGGGTTACTAAGGGGGGGGGGAAGCAAGTTTGTGTTAACTAAATGGATGGAAAGAGGAGGAGAAGGAGGGCTTTTTAATGAGAAATAAGGTACGAAATGAAAAACCTGAGAAAGGGGTACGTTAAAGAAAAGGGTTAGGGATCGCTATTTTATATTAGTAAATGGCGAAGTTTTGTCACAGTATTTTGAATATTTGGAAAGTGTTTCATAATCTATGCTTCACGGATGATTTTTCTTTCTCGTTTGCAGTGAATAAAAGTGCATATAATGACAATGATAAGACATATTTCAGCATTAAAGGATGTTACAAAATTACTGTGATTATCAGTAAACACTGACGAATAGTCCATTAGGGAATCAATAATTGTGACGAAGTTAATTGCCAAGAATAGGAAATGGTTAGAAACAAACTAACATTTCATTAACATTTCCTCAATAACATAAATTTACGCACACAGGTGCATGAATGCAAAATGTGAATAAAACACTTTCCCATGCTTCGTAATTTTCTTAATTATGGTCCTATTTGAGTGGAACCTCTTTTGGCGTTCTTACCAAGTCATTTGGTTATCAACCAAAGATTGCTATTCTATACCGAGGTGCAAAGTGATAGGAACGATCAAGTAATTGCCTAAACAGAAACATAATTATAATTATCCTCATATAAACTATATAAATTTATTGCTTCATAATAAACACTCAATATAAATATAAAGAAAACATTTTAAAATAATTGTTATAAATATAGTATAATTATAATACGTTGCATATTTACTCGACATGGGATCACTGGGAGCAAATAATAAGAACGAAACAGATTTTTCTAAATTATCCAAATATTATATATGTCGACTGGGCTTCTTTTAAGTTTAATAATTTCAATGCAAATTATAGCATAGAGTTTAGATAGTTTAGAATTTTTTGAAAGGACAAAACAAGTCATATGCTCAAAATTTCAGATTTTTATTCTTCTTCGAGTTATACTACACAATTTGACCTCTTTCATTATATATTGTGCACTATAATACCCTAAATCTTGTTCATGGGATTTAAGTTGATACCATTGGTTGGCCAATCAAGTTTGAGAGTTTTATCTATCTTCAAATCACTTTTTGTCTCTTTTTCTGAGTGAAATTAGGCATTGTCCGGTTGAAAGTATCGTAAAAGTTTGTGTTTTTTTTTTTTTTTTTTTTTCACTCAGTTTTAACAAATGGTATTCTAACATGTGAATAAATGTGTATCTATTTTGTTTATTCATCTGGAGAAACAATTTAATAAAATAACAATTAAAGAAGCTTACCTACCGAGGAAGAAATAGCCCAAACCATATTAAGAAGTCTTCATTTTTGACACGTGGAAAATATGTCTTTTTTATTTTGAAAATCATGCAAATATGGATGAATGCCATCTGGAATAATGAAATTAAACTTCTTTTCCGCAATGAAGATAACTTTAGATCAATTTGTTTGTTGCTTCAAGTGTTTCTCTGCAAACAGAAGAGCTTTTTTACTGCCAGATGTTAAACGCGAATATTGACATGGTTTGGCATTTTAAAAACTCCCGACATTTTTATTGCTCTTTGTATGTTTGATTTTGATGCTGACGTCTTTGTCTGGTTTCCAAAATCTTTTGCTGTCATTATTTTACTCGGAACCATGCGAATAATAAAACTTTCAAATCGTTCCGAAAGCATTTTTGTCCTTCCTGTAGATTTTGTAGTAATGTAAATTGTTGGATTCTGTAAGAAATTAATCTGTAAGAAATTAAAATGACAATCATTTTTAATTTCTTACAAAATCTAACAATTTACATTCGTCTTTGGAAGTTCATCTGAAGAATTCGTCTTTGTAAGTTTAATTTCATCAGCAGTTCTTTGAAATTACATTCCGATGTCGTTATAAGCTAGAATTTACCCTCTTTCAAAGTTGCAAAGCATTTTTAATTCACCTTGTAAATCTCATGTTTTGCAACTAAACGAATGTGCTCAGAATCTCTTTTAACTGATTTGCCCGTACGTTGTAGAGTTTGCTTGATCCATCACTTAAAGCTGTTTGACACCACTAAATTTTTTAAATAAGATTTCCTTTTTTTAATGGCAGTAATATTTAGACCAAACATTACGAATATTTTAGCTTTAAAAAAGTGGTGTTTATATGACATTTTCAATTTATTGTACATAAACAGTTAAGTGGTTAACCCCTTAACTCGTTTGCCCGAACGACGTTCGGGCAAGACGAATTTGCTTATTGCATCATTTAAAGCTTTTATGATGCAATAGCTTTTAGACACCACTATTATTTTTAAGAAAATTTTCATACTGTTGAAAGGCGGAAATGTTTAGACTAAATTTTACGAATATTTTATTTAAATAATAGTGGTGTGAATCCGCTTTTTTAAATTTATTGAACGGAAAAGAATTAACCAGTTAAAGGCTTAAAGGCATAGCTGCCAACCTCTTCCGCTTTTTTGGCCCGGAAAAATTTTATAGAAAAATTTACCATTTCAAATCGCCGTAATCTGCCGATTAAATAAGTCAAAATTTTCTATTAAATTTTTCTGGGCCAAAAAATCGCAAGAGTTAGCAGCTATGGTTAAAGGATATAATCAAAATTACTGTCATTATCAATAAACAATAATGAATATTTCATTAGAGTATCAATAATTGTAATGAAGATAATTGCTATGAATAGGAAACTATTATAAGCCATATCATTAACATTTTCTCTATAGCATAAAAATGCGCACACAAGTGCACAAAATTAAAATTCGGACAAAACACTTTCCCATGCTCCGGAAATGTTTATGTTAGGTGGTTAGAATTTATGTTCCAAACTTGAAATAAGATACCTTAAATGTCAAATTTTGAAAACTTTGTCGCATTATAAATGTTATTTTTATACAAAAGAATAAATGTTAAAGCTGCCATAAGTAATTTTGAGTTGTAAATGAAGTCATTATAACGTACAAAAATTCAATACTCTTAAAACATCCTTCTTTTTTCATTTTCTTTCTTTCTTTTTTTTCCGCAATTGATTTTCTTGTGAACGACCGTGAATTTTCTTTAATCAATAAAAAAGATAATCGTTTTGTTTATCTTTGTTACATAAACTTATCAAATAGATTATTCGAAACTTTCGCAAATCGTTGCATTCAATGAATCATCAAGCTTCATTGCTCTCGGTGAAATATTTAAAAATAAATAGATAATCGCAATGTCAAGATGTAAGCGAAACAGAAGAGATAAATCAAGATTAATGTGATTATCGTGGAACACTAAGTCGCAAAAAAATGCATCTAGAGATGCAAGGAAGAAAATTACAAACAACTAAAGAAGAACTTCGAACGTATATACTTATTTGTTCCGGTAAAATTAAAGTTATCGGTTCCGTTTATAGATTCACCTTTTTAATGGATTTTGGTTCAGTTCCGGTTCAATTAAAATAAAGTAGTTTAGTTCCATTAATATTTTCATTTGCTTAAAAATAATATTTTTGGTTCAATTAAAATAAAATAATCCACTTCGATTAATCTTTTCGTTCTCTTAAAAATAATATTTTCGACTCAATTAAAATAAAAGAATCCGCTTCCGTTAATCTTTTCGTTCGCTTAAAAATAAAGGTTTTGGTTCAATCCCGGTTCAATTTAAATAAAATATTTCTTTCCCGTTAATCTTTTCGTTCTCTTAAAAATAATATTTTCGGTTCAAATTAAAATAAAATATTTCTTTCCTACTAATCTTTACATTCTCATAAAATTAAAATATTTCTTTTCCGTTACTCATTTCGTTCTCTTAACCCTTTCCGGCACTGGCAAAATCAATCAGTAAAATGAGAAATTATCGTATGACACCGGAATTCACAAACAAATTTTTTAGATATTTCGAATTCCTTAATTAAAAGCTTTTATCTTAAAAGCAAAATTTTACTAAAATATTATTGGTGCTGTTTGCATGTTTAGTATTAAAATAAGGTATCCCAGACCGAGCACAGTGTGCCGGAAAGGGTTAAAAATAATATTTTTGGTTCAATTCCGACTCAATTAAAATAAAATATTTATTTTCCCTTAATCTTTTCGTTCTCTTAAAAATGATATTTTTGGTTCAGTTCCAGTTCAAATAATAAAAAAATATATATATTTCTTTATCGTTAATCATTCGTTCTCTTAAAAATAATATTTTCGGTTCAATTAAAATAAAATAATCCACATCGATTAATCTTTTCTTTCTTTAAAAATAATGCTTTCAATTCAATTAAAATAAAAGAATCCGCGTACGTTAAACTTTTCGTTCTCTTAAAAGTAATATTTTTGTTTCAATCCCGGTTCAATTAAAATAAAATATTTCTTTCCCGTTAACCTTTTCGTTTTCTTAAAAATAATGTTTTCGGTTCGGTTTACGGTTCAATTAAAATAAAATATTTCTTTCCCGTTAATCTTTTCATCCGCATACAAATAAAATACGTCTTTTCCGTTAATCATTTCGTCCCCTTAAAAATAATATTTTTGGTTCAGTTTCGGCTCAATTAAATAAAGTACTTATTTTCCGTTAACCTTTTCATTTTCTTAAAAATTATGTTTTTGGTTCAGTTCCAGTTCAATAAAAATAAAATATTTCTTTATCGTTAATATTTACCATCTTATGAATTATGAAAACTGGACAAAAGTTCTATTTTTCCATCAATCAAATTTCACACTTTATTAAGAATAATGTCAGACACTACGTCCGATGACCTAACAACAAAAGATATGATTTGACATAGGTTTTCCTACAATGAAGCATGACGGAGGACACGTTATAATGTGGGGAGTATTTCCTTCAAGAAGTGTTGGTCCGTTATTTGAAATCCGCGGGAAGATGAATGATGCAATACATAAGGATATCTTGCAAGATTATTTGATGCCTTATTCGAGGAAAATTTGTGATCGCAACTATTTGGTTAACATGATAACGACTTAATGAGTGTATGCAAGATCGAAAATCAATGGTATTCGCACAAAAACATTCCGCTTTTGAAATGGCCAGCACAAACGCCCGACATTAATCCAACAGAAAATCTTTGGAAATAAATTGTCAAACGTGTGTGGAACTATAAATATTCCAACTCAGCCGAAATTTCTAAAAAAATTGCAAGTGTGGAAAAAAGTACCATAGACGATCTTCAACCGTTGATTGTATCAGAGTCACGTTGCTGCGTCACAGTACTTATTACTAAAGATATGGTTATAAAATAGTAAAATTAAATGTTGTTGGTCACTGTTATTTTCTATTACAATACCATTTTTTTCCAAATTTGCGAAGGCGGCCGGAAACATTTGAGAACACGCTTTTTCCTTTGCACTTAATTTTGTCAATTAAATTTATTGATGTTTATATGTTATTCCATAAATAAGTTCCTAACTTAGTATGTCAATAAAATGTATAATAATCACTTTGAAATTCTTCTTCATATGGGTATACTTATAAATTAACTAAAAAATCATTGCTAGCCGGAAACTTTTGACCGCCACTGTACATATGTGTATATAAAGTGAATATACCATATATAAATCTGCACTAAAGAATTAGAAAATATCCCCGTTCAGTGTTTTTCCATCTGAACAATAATTTAGCAGTATAAGAGACCCTTATAATGAACATAAATAATGGCACAAAAGATATTGGGGATTGTATCGTCATCTTGAACAGATTTATTGGTAAATTCTTTAGTTGAAAATTTTTATGTGAGTTTAGTGCATTCCAGTTCAGTTAATTTTGATATACAACACGTGTCCGTAAGGGCACTAAGTCAAGAAAAGTCGAGAAAGACTTTTTCTCGACTCTGTGACCTTACGGACACGTGTTGGTTTAGCTGATGACGAGCCATTATTGTTATAGCTCGAAACTCGTCCTACTTTATTTTTCATTTTATGGGGATTTTACAAAGTGTTTTATTTTATTTATTAACTGTCGCCAGTGTTTACGGTGTTTTTTCACTATACATTGTGTGGTATGAATAAATTTTATAAGGTAAAGGGATAACCAAAATTATTCGAAGGAACATCTATGAATGGATTTCCTGAAAATGCAACTTAAACAGTGTAACACGTTCAGCTAAATTTTACTTCATTTTAATATGCTGTGTTTCCGTATAGAATAATTATAAATAAATTTATATACATGGATGCGTATGCATTTTTCTCAAAAATGAATGATCGTAGAAATATGGTTCGAATGTGTTCGAATGATATGTATTCGACTGATTTGTATTCGGATGATTTAAGTAATTATTAATGCTGTCGCAATTGAACTTCGTTAACCTTTGAGTAATGTTTAAAGGTCTCACAGAACATTGCTTTTTTCAATTTTTATAGTCTAACTTGTAATTTTCTGTTTAAATATGAACATTACCGAAATTTTGTTTAGTTTAGAACTCTAGTACGATCACCAAAATAGGTGAATGTTAATTATAACAGTCCTGTACAAAAGGTTTAGTAGAAAAATACCATCTTATGAATTAATCATGTCTTTTTTTTTTTTTTTTTTTTTTTTTTTTTTATCTTGTAGTCTCACAGACTGCTTCACACTAGTTATGTTACAATTTCTGTCACATCAGTTAACGTGAATCCCAGGAGAAAATATAATTCTGCTCATCTTATGAGTAGTTCGTGCAATCAGAAACTAAACATTTTATTCATTTCGGAATCCATTTCTTTGTATTAAGTATCGGATTGTGAAAACAACTCATGTGGAAAATAATTCTAGTTAAACGTTTTCTCGTTAACGAAGTTCTGCTATATTCCGTGTTCTACAGCTTTTCAAACAAATAATCTGAAACATGCTTGTCTGTTTTAGCATAATTACAATTGAGGACTCCAGAAGCCAAGGGGTATAAGTGACAAAATTTTAAGAAATTAACCAAATGCACATACAACCTGGAAATAAGCTTTTTACGCTTAAGCAAAAGAAATAAAAGTGATTTTTTAATTATGTAAGACGTTGTAGAAATAAACCACTTTTGCCGAATAATTATCAATATTAAATAATTATAAATTTAAAGAAAATTGTACTTTTCTTAGTCTTTGAAATAAGAGTTCAAAGATCACAATGCAACAAGCGGCAGTTTCCTATGTCAATTCAGTAAATTATTATTGATGTTCAAATTTAATGTCAATTGTCTTTAAACTCAATTTAATACAATTCGAAATTTTGTCATTTGTACATCTTGGCTTCTGAGATCCTCAAATGTAAAATTATTTTAGAACATTTGGTAATATAATGCTAATTTAGAAGTATCTACATTTTTTTGTAACATTTGAATCACACTGGGCCTGAAAATTCCGCCAATGCACACTTCTGTTCATTAGACCTCCCATGCTGAAAAAGAATGAAACTAAAGACATTCAGCAACGTTTGCACATTTGTTGAAGTCAACACACAACTTGATGGATACGCTACTTTTCAGAAGCGTGTATACTCACCATCATGGCATCTTCTGACTTACTGGTATGCCACATTTAGCAGCAATGTCCCCCAGAAAATACACCTAAACTCAACTTGAACAAACAGTCGAAAAATGGTGCAAGAAAGAGAGTATTGTTTTCCTTCTAACCCTTCCTCGGTTGATCACTTCTGGGAATCAGGAGCACAAATCTTTTTTTACTTTTTCGCACTTTTTTTAAGGTCTCAGAAAACAAATGACTCGCGGTTATCTCCTTTGACCTTACTGTTTTACATCAAGCCTCTTGCGTATTCCTAATAAGTGCCTTCCGCTTGACAATGGCAGACTGCCATTGTTGTATCTTACCTGGGTTTAAATTCAATTTTTTTTAACGATACTGGAGAGTTAGAAATTGATAGTAAATTATTCAATTTCCAGAAACTCAGATTTAAAAAAAAAAATAAAAAGGCATGAAGCATTATTTGTATAAAGGTTCAAATTTTTAATAGAAAATAGCAAACGCACCGATAATGGATTAATTAAGGAGATAGTTTAAAATCGCTAAAAAAATTAAATTTTTCATTTTTTAATATTAAACGCTTCTCTGATTTGCCCGTACATCATATATGCAACGTATTTTTTGCCTGTCATCATTTGCCCGTACCATGTACGGGCATCCATATTCCATGATTTATTATTCTCACCAGTAAACCTTTATTGTAAATTTTGCATTATTTAATCCGACCATTTTTCTCATTCGTTTAGGCAAAAATTTCTGTTTTGAAAAACTGGTGATAAAAGATTAAAAATTCTGTAAAAGACGTGAAAAGAATAAGCATTATTTCAAAGTTTTTTTTTTTTTTTTTTAATATATTTATGTGTTAACCCTTTAACGGACAAAGCATTTTCATTACTAAGATGTTGAAATAAATGATAATTGCGAACAAATATATTTGGAAATAAGAAAAAGTGATTTTTCACACGTATAATAATATGGATTTTTTTTTAAATTAAAATTCACGTGTCGTTCTTGCATATCTTAATTAAAATTTTGTGGTTTCATTGTTTCATAGAGAAACCAGTAAACGTTAAAGGATTAAGTGGTTAATACACTCAGTGTTATTACCAGTACAAATTAAAACTTTAAATGGCTTTTTCTCTGTACTCATATAAAAAAATATTCAAAATCGGATGGATAGATCAATTACAGGGACAATCAAAACTCAAAAGGATTCCGTTACATTACAGTCAATGGGGGGTAAAGGTTTGAAATGCATTTTAATCGTTTGAAATTTAAAATATATAATTATTGCGTAATTTTGTCGAGTCATTTCAAATGTTATGAAAATCGGATGCATAGACCAATTACAGGGACACTCAAAAGGATTCCGTTACATTACGGTCAATGGGGAAAAAAGTTTCAAATGCATTTTAATCCTTTGAAATTTAAAATGTATAATTATTACGTAATTTTGTCGAGTCATTTCAAATGTTATGAAAGTCGGATGCATAGATCATTTACAGGGACAATCAAAAGTATTCTATTACATTACGGTCAATGGGAAAAAAGTTTCAAATGCATTTTTATGATGTTACAGTCATTCGAATATAATATAATTGGCATGAATCTATGAAGTATATACTAAAATATGCATTCTGTACAATCTGTGATGCAAAGAATTTTTATTATTAAATTACAGGGCCACACAAAAGTATTCCACTACATAATGATATACGGGGAAACATTGTTTGGGGCGTGTTTTAATTATATTCAACTATTTCACTTTTTATGAATAAGATGTACGTTGCTGAGGTGTAATAAAAATTACTTCCTGCATATTTACAGAAACACATAGATTTCGACTACTATACTGTATCCGAAGTACGCTCTACTATATCAGTAAGATCTGAATATTTTTAAAACTTCGTTATCGTACGAACGCACCTCATTTGCTACGCTTCACGTGCAATTTCCAACTTGTTTTGTATTTAAGATAGAAATTTAAACTTTTTTGTGCATGTTCTTTATTGCAGATGTGATAAATCTGCTCATGCAAATAGCCTTCAGATTGCTTGTTATTTATTTTATTTTATTTTTATTATTATTCTTTATTTATTTATTTATTTATTTTTTTTTTTTCAAAATAACAGTATATGAACACGTGTTAGATTTCATAATTTTACCATCTCTATATATATCAGTAAAAAAATTATATTAAATGTAATATTAGATTATGTAAAAGTCATGTGTAGTCTTGTGTAATACGTATTTAAAAATCTTTTTTAAAAAATTGGGATGTGAATGGAAATGTTACTTAAAAAATGTAAATAAAAAAAATATATTGTAGAAATTTTTAAAATATTCAAAATTTTATAAACATTTTTAAATTTAATTAAATATGCTGTTATTTCTTTAAAGTACTTTTAGTTGAACGGTGCAATGCTGTGAGTTCACCATTTGAATCATATTTATTTACACTTTGTGGTCCAAGCCCGAATCTGATTCCGGATTATTTTTCTCTTCAAAATTTGCATTTGGCACTTGTTGTAAAATAAAATAAAATTCGTTTTATTTAATTAGAGCATATTTGACTACAGGATAACCTATTACTCTATTATTTTTCACTAATTTAAACTAAACTTAAGTTTAAAACTTATTCTTACTTTGAATTGTTCCATTATTTTTCAATTCATAATTTTTCTGGCTATTTCCATGAGTACTTGTAGTGTAAGTCCCAGGCTACGATTTTTGGCTACTAGTATTATAGAACGAAAACAAATGTGATTAATTTCATTGGCACATTCCCATTAATTGAATAAGGCCAAGCAGACTTTTCGAAAATAACGGTGGCTAACAAGTATGTCAATTAATAAGTTGTGTGACTTACACTACAGAACCCATGGAATTAGCCTTCTCTATTAATTTATTATTTTTATATTAACCCTTAAATGCATAATGTATCATTTTCGATACCATAAGTGTTCCCGATTTATTGGGGGTTTATTCACATATTCCGTATTCTCACCAGAAATTTAAAAGAGCAATTTTCACTTTACTTAATGACAGACCATTCGTAATTAAATGAAGAAAAATTTACTATTTAGATTTTTCTGGTATGAATTCTGATTCTTTGAATTGCGCATTTTTTGGAACGTGTTCTATCCTATGCATTTAAGGGTTAAGGAGGTCCAGGACACAAAAAACTTCAAATTCAAAAAATAATTATTGCATTAAAATAGTTTCTGTTTTTTATGCTTAAATGACATTTAAATCATGTTTCTATCTTATTCAGAAGGGGAAATATTAAATTTTTTGTTTTCGTTTATATTCAAAATCTTGCTTTCAAGCAGTGGTTATCAAGGATATGACTTCTTGTGAAAATTCGTTTTTCTTCATGAAGGGTTTTTTCACAATTTCGTGGTTTCAACTTGTTATGACTCAAGAACGCTAAAGATAAATGCTTCAAACTTGGAACATATCGTTTGATTGATGTATTTTAATTTTGATTCAGCAAATTTGAAAAAAAAAAATATTTACTTTTAAAAATGTGTTTTTTTTAATAAAAATTGCATCTTTTTTTTTATTATTTTTAAAAAAATTTTTAAAAATGCTGAATCAAAATTAAAACATAGATATTTCTACTAAATGTAAAAAAAATTGAATTTCCATAAATAATATTTTGAGTTACAACGATTTAAAATTACCCCAATTGTTTAATAAATTTTAAATTTTAAATTAAAAAAAATATGCGAAGTTTTATTATGTAATTTTGCTTACAAATGATACGGTTAACTCTCACCAAAAAAATTACCTTAATAAATAAAAATTATTTTAAAATATGTCCCGAACCTCCTTAAATAATTTAACAACATTTATACTTTTCCCCAATGGCTTATTATAACATATGTCACATACATAGATTGGGTGTGTTACATTGTTAGCAACTAGGTCAAAGCTCTTCAAAACTGATCGACTCTTCATCACTGGAAATCATTATCATGGTTCATCATCAGAAAATTATATAATAATAATAATAATAATAATAATAATAATAATAATAATAATAATAATAATAATAATAATAATAATAATAATAATAATAAAGTTGTGTCAACCGAATAAAAATTGTATAAGATTCACCGAAGGATTAAAATAAGAGCAAAGCGTAAAAATAAACAAAATTGTTGAAAAAATAAATATCCCCTTAAAGACATTTATCTATTTATTATTACAGGGTAGCGAATAGTCAGGGAGAAATACACTAAAAAAAGAGGGAATCACCAGTATTTTCTTATCGAAAATGCTACAAGTAATATAAAGAGATTAAGAAAGGCGAATTTCCGACGCGCAGTAAATGTGCTTGAAGTAATTAACTTACACCCGAGATAATAAACAAATTTATTAGACAATAAGAGCGTTCTTGTTATCAGGTATGTTAAAATTTTAATTAAATGTTCTTGGTACCAGTAAAATTAAAACAAGTTGGAAATTGCACGTGAAGCGTAGCAAAGGAGGTGCGTTCGTACGATAATGAAGTTTTAAAAATATCACTCCTATATATTAATCTCATAAAATTGTAAATTATTACAATTAAAATGCGCACCAAACAACGTTCTCCCTTACCATTAAGCAATGGAATACTTTTGTGTGGCCTTGTAAATCAATAACAAATATTCTTTGCACCACAGATTATGCAAAATGTATATTATTATATGTACTTTATAGATGCATATCAGTTTTATTACGTTCGAATAAATGTAACACCATTAAAATGCATTTGAAACATTTTTTCCCATTAATGTAATGTAACGGAATACTTTTGATTGTCCCTGTAATTGAACTATGCATCCGATTCTGATAAAATTTGAAATAACTCGACAAAATTATGTCATAATTATGTATTTAAAATTTCAAACGATTAAAATGCATTTGAAATTTTTTCCCCATTGACCCTAATGTAACGGAATCCTTTTGATTGTCCCTGTAATTGATCTATGCATCCGATTTTCATAAAATTTCAAATGACTCGACAAAATTATGTAATAATTATGTATTTTAAATTTCAAACGATTCGTAAATTTCGGGTAGTTTTTGCGTTGTTATATGCAGACGGACAGACAGACGGACGGACTGAACGACAACAATAGGCGCTACGTATTTATATAATTACGAACGCACCTAATTAGGCGGGGTTTTTTTTTTGGGGGGGGGGACACCGCGAAAGAAAGAGTTAGCAAAATTCTCTTATCTAACACCTTTTCTGACTATGTTTTTCCCTGACCACCCGTCACCCTGTTTTAACCCCTTGAGCTCTGACGGTAGAATTTTCTACCACATAATTTTAATTCCGAAATATCACAACGGCACCAGAAAATTCGACCAAATTTATTTCAAAAAGCTTTAATGCATTTTTTTTTTTTTTTTTTTTTTTCGTGTTTATCGTTAACCGGTTTTTTTTTCTTTGCAAAATACTGGTGCCAATGTGACATTTGGAATTTTGAAGAAATTTACCCACCAGAGCTCAAATGGTTAAAGTGTAAGGGAATTTCAAATGATATACATATAAACATTCAAAATTTCAAAATGTATTCTTCGAAAAAATGAAAAATAAATCATGATACCTTTTTCTATGCTTCAGTAGTGGGCATAGCAATTTTCTAGTTGAAGAATCTTTAAGTTTTTTGCTTATTCAATAAATTGTTTTCAACGTAATAGGGTATGTCAACAATAGTTTAATTTAAAATAAAACAGAATATTAAAGAAAGAATGTTTTAAAGTTATTCTCAAATCCAAAGGAGCAAATTTATGACACAAGTTTTTGTTCATTTTTGCTCAGAAACTCATGAAATTGGCTGGTGTTTTTAACCATATTTGTATATCACTCAAATAAAAGAAAGACATTTTAAAAAGAAAAAACTCTTTGATAACGATATCATTACCGGTGGGGGAGGGGGTCGAGGAATGATAACGTATGATATCGAAAGGGGGGGGATGACTGTCTAAAATTACGAAAAAGTTGATATCGTTATATTTTCACTACTCCATTGTTTTTTAGAGCTAAGAACAAAAAGTAACAGTGTGCAGCACATGGTATAGATAAAAATAACTTCCAGTTATACATCGCATTGTTGAACAGGGAATACAAAAATAATTAATTACTTTTTAACTCTACCCTCATGTCAGAAACATGAATTCTGACATCATGAACCTAAACAATCACAGATGTAAGATCGTAATGTTAACTTTTTAACCTCTCACAACGAGTAACAATTACCACGCAATGCAAGGAGGGGGGGTCAAAGATTAAACGATCTTCAAATGCTTCGCAAGCTAGTAGCAAACGGTTGATATCATTGTAGAAATCATACCCGCATGAGGTTTCAGATTTACAGCTGATTTATGGAGAATTTATGTTGATACTGCGTAGGATAACAGCAGTTTTTTGCTACTGAATGCAGTTAACAGCATTTTATTTACCAGGATCTAGGAAGTGTTTAAGAGGTCGATTTTAAACTGGATTATTAAGTAATTCCGCAGATAATTTGGTCGATTTCAATGCATGAGTTTAGTTCCTAAGGCTGAATTTACAGGTGCAGGGAAGAATATTTCAACTGCTGTTATCAAATGGTTTTGTTAAAATTGATTTTTTGTAGCAGCTATATTTTGGAAAAATTCATTTTCATTTTTAACGCGTAAAATTTAGTTAATTTTTCCTAATTTTAAGATTTTAAAAACCCCTTAAGGGTTAATAGTACTGCCTGCAATGCCATGCCTTTATACGTAGTTTTCAATTTTTATGCTTTTCCTAATACCACTAAAATTTTCTTATTTAATCACAAATTTAATCAACTGAATTAAGAGAAAATTTACTATTTGCTTTTAGAGACAAGAACAAAAAGTGACAGAGGTGTAAAACGACCGAGAAGGTGACTCCAAGTAAAGTGGAGTGGCGAAGTCAGAAGATTGACCGGTAAAATTGGATGACGAAAGCACTAGACAGAAAGCACTGGAAAAATCTGAGTGAGACCCACATCGAGCAATGGATCGAAAACGGTTGATTATGATAAATGATGATGATAACTCTGATATATTCGTTTATATATCTATATATATATATATATATATGTAGGTATATAATCTTTAGACCCGCGCTTCCCAACTTTTTTACTTCCGCATAACCCATTCTTTGGCTTTTCATTTTTGAGTATTCCCATTTCTCATAAGCACGCAACCCCACCCTCTACTCACTCAACTAAATAAATCAAACATACTATTTTTAGTGTTTCCATTAGTAATCTTTTCATTATAACTATACAATAAATCGATACAAATTACAATGTCATTTCTAAAATTTCTGTGGCTTTACTGACCATTTTTGTTAATTCCACCATTATATTATTTTCACGCACCTACAAAGGTACGCGTACCCCAGGTTGGTAACCGCTGCCTTCGACGATAATTCATCGTTATCTTAGTAATCATGGGAAAAGGTACGCCTCTCAATAATTTGCTTGAAAATTGTTGCAATAATATTCTATGGCTACTGTGGATAAAGTGTCAAATACACATCAATAGACTATTAACGATGGGGTTAAAAACAATAATTATTGGATATTTCACATTGTTCGATTAATAACTCACTTCCCTTCTTTTCTTTGCATGGGAAAAAAAGTTCCATCATCCAGTAATTTGCTTGTGAACAGTAGCAAAAGTATTCTAAACATTTTAACCTATACTATGAGAATAATAGTATAAGAGTAACTTCTGAATGCGCAAAAGATACTTTTTCTTGTGTCCAAAAAAACAATAATTAATGGCTATGAGTCCAACTGATTGAATCTTGGCGTGATAACAACTATACTGCTCGACTGAATGCTTTTTTATGGGAGAAAAAAAATTCATAGACTTCCAGGTTTCATGGTTGTTGAGCTCATAAACATTTTATTCTATTGATGAATGCGTCAAGGAGGTGATTTTTCTTTCACTATTACGGACTGATGAGCAAGAGAGATGCTTTTCCCTTTCTGCATCAGAAAAATGGTATGTTTAAAAAGGTGACAAAAACGATTAACTCTTCCTGCAACTAACTCTTCAAGGACACAGAAGAAATCATGTGTGAAGGGGATGACATGGAAAGACATGTCACTTACGCTTTCTGGTTTTTTTTTTTTTTTTTTTTTTTTTTTTTTTTTTTTTCCGAAAACACTGATGCGAGTTTTCCAAGTGATTATTCAAGGTGATATTAACCCTTTGAGCTCTGGGAATTATTTTTTTTTTCAAAATGCCTAAATGTCACATTGGTACTAGCATTATGCACACTGTTAAAATTTTGAAACTTTTGGTGCTTTGTTACCCCACCTCTTTTATAGAATATCTATGTTTTGACCAATGAGAAGGCTCCATAATACAGTGAAGTAAAAAGCGGTGGAGTGGTGATGCAGCGAACGTTTCAAATTTTTAACAGTGTAAGCAAAAGATTCGGCTTATGCTCGTATTCACCATCTACCTCAACTCAGAACAGCTTGGTCGAAAGCTCAAATGAAATTCATGATAACATTTGACGGGTCATTATCAAGGAGACCAATCAAGATGAAAGGTGAATACCGTTTGTGCGTTTGACCGAGGATTTCGGCTTAACTCGGGGTCGAAGTAGTTGGTGAATAAGAGCGTTAGTATATACATGTTGAAAAAAATGCATTGATATACTTCCAGATAAGTTTGATAGAAAAAACAGGTGTCAACGTGACATTTGAAGATTAGAATTAAGTGGTAGAAAATTCACTCATCAAAGCTCAAGGGGTTAAAATTCAGATTACCTTAATCCTTTCGACAATGGCGGTACTTTTAAGTAGCATTGAAGAAAATATAACATAAAATTTATTTATTACATCTATTAACCGTTGAGTGCCACGGTAACTGACACTGAAACTGTAGTAAATAACCCCTGTAGAAGTAGTTTAATAGAAAAGCCTTCTACTGCCTTTTTATCCATTTATCTTTCATTATTTTGGTAATCTGCCTACTATTTCACTTCAAACTTCAACTGTTTTCAATAAGATGATTGTAAAAATACTGGTTTCATTGGTTTATTGTATGGTAATATATGAATTACTCTGGTTATATAATGTCCATTTATCCATATATTTCTTAGTAATTTGGTAATCTGCCTTCTATTTCTCTTCAAACTTCAACTGTTTTTAATAATATGATTGTAAAAATACTGGTTTCATTGGTTCTTTTATTAGTATTGTCTGAATAACTTTGGATGTATTTATAAAAGTATTTATATATGTTATACAATATATTTTGTATACTAGATTGGAGGAGCCTCTGTCTCGTTAGTATTACTTTAAGACTACATAAACATGAAATAAAGAGAAAAGGAAAAATTCGCTTATCTCATTTATGGTCCCCACAGATCACATAAGGCACGAATGAAGATAAATCCATTTCATTGTAACAGCGATGGGCTTGCTGCTATAACTAAAATATACTGTTAATAATGTGTTGTGGATTATTTCAGCACTCATAACGAAGATAGATAATTTTTCTTTAGATTTAATATTTTAATAGAATAAAAAAACATTATAAAATATCTTTATTATTATAGTTTAAAACTGGAGAGAGAAAAAGACATCTCTCCGTCTACATTTTTCGCATCAAACTGCGTAGTGAAATATAAAAAGTCAAAAGAAATCAAAGTTCAGTCAACAGTTCTTTTAGCGTCCGAAAAGGGAAGAACAATGCAAAACCGCAGAGTGGAGAAATTAGGGCTTGGTACATATGAAATAAAATAAAAAGTCTTGATTAAAGTGTCTGAATTCTTGTTTCGTCGATTCGTATATCTAATAGAAACTAAAAAATTATGATGTTTTAAGTAATTATTATGAAAGTTTAATCCTGTAATAAATACAAGTTAAGTATAAATTTGAAATAAATGTTTAGTAATTACTTAAAACAATATATACATATTTAGTTTTATATCATATCTTAGACTGTCGGGCGTCGGTGAATGACACGGTTGAAACGGAAAGTTTAGTGTCAGTCACCGATGATCGATGTGTGGTGCTTAATGTGTTCAAGAAGAGTTTACTTAATCCATCACTTAAAACTTTTTCACACCACTAAATTTTTTAAATACAAATTCATGATATTTAATGACATAATTTATGACTAAATATTATGAATATTTTAGCTTAAAAAATGTTGTTTATCCCCTATTATTAATTTGTTGTACGTAAAAAAAGAATCAATTAAGTGGTTAATGAAAGTTTATTTTTCTTTACACACAAAATAGTTTACTCGATCAAATTTAGAAAGCGTAGATGCTAAGTATTTTAAAAAAGTATAGTAATTTTCTTAATCATTTACAGGTATAACTTAACCCTTTCAGTGTCAAGTACTTCTATTTGTAAAAGTCTTAAAAGAGAGAATGACACCAGAATTTAGAAACAAATTTATTAAAGTATGCAAAAGTGTACTTAATAAAAGGGAAATTTTTTGTTTCAATAATCTGGTGCCAATGAACCATTTAAGAATCAAAATTAGGTGGTCCAAAAAGGAACCACCGCTCTTAAAGATGTTAACCCCTTTATGCACCGACGGTATTTTAAAGTACCAGTAAAGAAAATTTAATGTAAAATTTATTTGCTCAGTCTATTAGGAAAAGTTTAGTTTTCTTTCTATACAAAATACGTGGCTTGATAAAATTTAGAAAAAATACAGAAACAGTCAAAGCTAAATGTTTACAAAAAGTGGTGATTTTTATAATCATTTGTATAAATATAGCTTTTCTCAAAAAAAAAAAAAAAAAAAAAAAAAAAAAAAAGAGAGAGAGAGAAAAAAAATCTATGAAACATTTTAAATTGCAAAGTCCTTTTTGTTTACAGAGAGTCTCATAATACTTTTTAAATACACTGTTTTTCTAACAATTGTGATATTTCCACAAGAGTATATTTCGCTAATTTTACAAAAAAAAAAAAAAAAAAAAAAAAAAAAAAAAAAAAAGTTATAACTGCCGATATATTTAATCTGTTTTGATGAAAATAATGTCTAAATTTCACATTATTGTTATTTAGAAGTTCCAGTATATCTTCAGCTACTATGGAAGATAATTATTAAGTTGAAGCAATTTGTTGATAAATAATTCGGTAGATGGTTAATAAATAAATAAATAAATAAATAAAAAGTTATATGAAACATTTTCATCTGCAAAAACCTTTCTATTTACAGAGAGGATCATAATATATTTAAATACACTGCTTTTATAAGAACTGTGATATTTCCATAATAGTATACTTTTAATTACTCTGATTATTTTTATAAATATTTTACTGGAAAAGGTTATGGCTTCTAATATATTTAATCAGTTACTAATGAATAAAAAATCTAAATTTCACATTAATATTACAAGGCAAAACCCGTCAAATTTTGACGACAGAAAATGTTTAAAAATGAACTGTTTCATTGACTTATAATAAACCTACAAAATTAGTTATAGTAAAAAATGCATTTTATATTGATAAGTCAAATTCTTATATGAACGATATTTAACGTCAAATTAACAAAATACTATTTCTATAAAACTATACTTTCTATCTACTTAGTTGAAGAAATTGTTAAAATTAAACTTTAATCGTAGATGTAAGCAAACTAAGATCTGTTGTTGCGATAAAGTTATCAATTAAGGTTCTTATGCTAGTATTCCAAAATGAAAAGAAGTAAAATTTATTCAACTTTGACTCAATCATAGAATTTTTTTCCCGTGAAATCTAAACCCGGCATCGTTTTCACCATATCAAAATTTATAAATGCACATTTCGTATCTATATTCAACTTTTAAAAAAAAATTGGCATTTTAATTTGATCATTTTGATTCAAAACTTGGAGCCTCAATGCTATTAGCTGAAACAGATATTAAACTGTTGATATTCTTTTACATGTAAATCAAATTTTGTAATAGAAATCAAAATTCTCCGGGTTTTATAACAGAAGATATTTAATTTAAAAAAAATTTCCCTTTTAATAACAAAATGGCAACATAAAAATACTGTAATCAAATTTTTCTCTTTTTTCCTTTGCTTTTAATAGAAATAGAGTGCTCCTGTTGCCACGGTTAGAAAAGCGGTATTAAAAACTACAAAAAAATTAATAATTCAAAAACAAATTAAGATACAGTTTTCAAACAAATTTCATTTAAAAGTACATTTTTTTCTCTACACGATGATGTAACAACTGAAAATGTACGATATATAGAAGTTTAAAAAATTGTAGTAGCAAAAATTGCAATACCGAAATTTCATTTAAAATTTGAAAGTGCTGTCATTTGCAAAATGACGTATGCGTTACGCACGGATACGTTTGGCCTTTATAATATAGATATAAAAATCTTAGTATATCTTCGGGTATTAAAGAAAATAATTATTGAGGTGGAGCAATTCCTTGGTAAATAATTCCGTAGATAAAGAGTCAAATAAAAACGGAGCAACAAAGTTGTCACAGTTATTATGATCAAGGTTGCCAGTTTGGCATCTTTTTTTTTTACTGAGAAATTCCCTGCATCTGCCGGAAATTCCGAAAGCAGAATCTTTACATTTTAATAAACAATTCATATTACTTGAGAGAGGTGTTACAAAAATTTAAAAACAAATAACATTTGTAAAACATTCATTGATAGTATTTTCTGTTATTAATTAATTAAGTTTTGTTATTAATTATTAATTAATTACATTGATTAAGTAAGTTTTGTAAATTAATTACGTTTTGTAAATTATATAATATTAATTAAGTTTCGTTTACAATTATTAATTTTGTAAATTATTTTGTAAATTAATTAATTAAATTTTTTATGTTATATAATATTAATTAAGTTTTGTTTGCAAGTATTAATTTTGTAAATTATTTTGTAAATTAATTAATTAAATTTTGTATGTTATGTAATATTAATTAAGTTTTGTTTGTAATTATTAATTTTGTAAATTATTTGGTAAATTAATTAATTAAATTTTGTATGTTATATAATATTAATTAAGTTTTGTCATTAATTATTAATTTTATAAATTAATTAAGCAAGTTTTGTAAGCTATATAATATTAATTATGTTTTGATACTAATTATTAATTTTGTAAGGAATTAATTTATTAATTAATTATTAACACAATTTTTTGTTTTTAATTTTTTGTAACTCTTCTATTAAGTAGTATGAATTGTTTCTTAAACTGTTCATCTAAAAGGTCAGGCTCTTTAAATCTTGTGATTTAAAAATCTAATGGTTTAAGAAACTTTTTATGATAGCAGAATCTTTATGTAATCACGAAAAATCTGTCATTAAATAAAGCAATGATTACTGTTCGGAATTTCTATTGCAAATTTTGAATATCTGAATTTTAGAAAAAGTAAACTGGCTATATTCTGTCCAGGTGACACAATTAAAGGCTGAATGATTTCATAGAATAAGTTGCGCCTTTTGATAATTTCTTTCTAAATAGTTGTAATCGCTGAGAATAAAGTCTCCAATATTCTTGCCTATGCCTAAAGTTAATTTTTAAGGGATTTTTCAAGATAACAAAGTCAGATCGCCATCTGCATTATAAAAACAACAACAAAGTTAATTTAGCAACTGAAGCATGCAAGATTGCCAGATTGATGTTCTTTTTTAGTCTGAAATTCCTTTCCCATACCGGAAATTCCGTAAGAATATTTTTTTTCTTTATGTTATCACGGAAAAAAATCTGTCATTAAATATAACAGATATTTTTGTTTGTAATTTCTATTGTGAATTTAGAATGTTTGAATTTTAGGAAAAGATAAACTAGCAATTACTGGCACGAAATTAAAGACTGTATGATTTCATAAAATAAATCGCACCTTTCCATGATTAACTTCTAAGTAATCGTAATCTCTGTGCTTTAAATCTCCAATATTCTTGTTTATATGCTTAAAGTTAATCGTTAAATGAATTTTCAAGGTAACATAAAGTTAGATCGCCATCTGTATTAAAAAAGAAACGACAAAGTTGCTTCAGCTATAGGAGCAAAATTGCCAGTTTGATGTTTTTTTTTATTCAGAAATTCCTTTTTCATGCCGGAAATTCCGAAAGAAGAATTTTTACTTTAAGTAATTACGAAAAATCTGCCCGTAAATAAAACAATGATTACTGTTCGGAATTTCTATTGTGAATTTAGAATATCTGAATTTCAGATAAGGTAAACTGACAATCCTGTCTAGCAGACACAATTAAAGGCTGTATGATTTCAGAAAATAAGTTGCACCTTTCGATGATTTTCTTCTAAGTAATCGTAATCTCTGTTATTTAAATCTCCAATATTCTTGTCTATATGCCTAAAGTTAATCTTCAAATGATTTTTCAAGGTAACATATAGTCAGATCGCCATCTATATTAAAAACGAAACAACAAAGCTGCTTGAGCTACAGAAGCATTATAGCCAGTTTGATGTTCTGTTTTATTCAAAAAATCCTTCCTCATACCGGAAATTCCGAAAGAAGAATTTTTACTTTAAGTAATCATGTAAAATCTGTCATTAAATAAAACAAAGATTACTGTTCGGAATTTCTATTGTGAATTTAGAATATCTAAATTTCAGAAAAAGTTAAACTGGCAATCCTGTCCAGCAGACACAATTAAAGGCTGTATGATTTCAGAAAATAAATTGCACCTTTCGATGATTTCCTTCTAAGTAATCGTAATCTCTGTGATTTAAATCTCCAATATTCTTGACTATATGCCTAAAGTTAATCTTCAAATGATTTTTCAAGGTAACATATAGTCAAATCGCCGTCTATATTAAAAACGAAACAACAAAGCTGCTTCAGCTACAGAAGCATTATAGCCAGTTAGATGTTCTGTTTTATTTAAAAAATCCTTCCTCATACCGGAAATTCCGAAAGAAGAATTTTTACTTTAAGTAATCATGTAAAATCTGTCATTACATAAAACAAAGATTACTGTTCGGAATTTCTATTGTGAATTTAAAATATCTAAATTTCAGAAAAAGTTAAACTGGCAATCCTGTCCAGCAGACACAATTAAAGGCTGTATGATTTCAGAAAATAAGTTGCACATTTCGATGATTTCCTTCTAAGTAATCGTAATCTCTGTGATTTAAATCTCCAATATTCTTGTCTATATGCCTAAACTTAATCTTCAAATGATTTTTCAAGGTAACATAGAGTTAGATCGCCATCTTTATTAAAAAAGAAACGACAAAGTTGCTTCAGCTATAGGAGCAAAATTGCCAGTTTGATGTTCTTTTTTATTCAGAAATTCCTTCCTCATACCGGAAATTCCGAAAGAAGAATTTTTACTTTAAGTAATCATGTAAAATCTGTCATTAAATAAAACAAAGATTACTGTTCGGAATTTCTATTGTGAATTTAGAATATCTAAATTTCAGAAAAAGTTAAACTGGCAATCCTGTCCAGGAGACAAAATTAAAGGCTGTATGATTTCAGAAAATAAGTTGCACCTTTCGATGATTTCCTTCTAAGTAATCGTAATCTCTGTGATTTAAATCTCTAATATTCTTGTCTATATGCCTAAAGTTAATCTTCAAATGATTTTTCAAGGTAACATATACTCAGATCGCCATCTATATTAAAAACGAATCAATAAAGCTGCTTCAGCTACAGAAGCATTATAGCCAGTTTGATGTTCTGTTTTATTCAAAAAATCCTTCCTCATACCGGAAATTCCGAAAGAAGAATTTTTACTTTAAGTAATCATGTAAAATCTGTCATTAAATAAAACAATGATTACTGTTCGAAATTTCTATTGTGAATTTTGAATATCTGAATTTTAGAAAAAGTAAACTGGCTATATTCTGTCCAGGAGACACAATTAAAGGCTGAATGATTTCATAGAATAAGTTGCGCCTTTTGATAATTTCTTTCTAAATAGTTGTAATCGCTGTGAATAAAGTTTCCAATATTCTTGCCTATGCCTAAAGTTAATTTTTAAGGCTGCGGGCACACACACAGTTTTTCGCACTAACTTCTTGCGCTATCTTTGATCTTTCGTTTCGGCGCTTTGATGTATAAATTGCACTTCTAGTGCACTGAATCTGAACTTCAAGAGAGGAATATCAGTTGACAGGTTTACGACCGAAGATGGAATAGATAAAAGTTCCCCTTCCTTTGTCAAATTGGTAGGGTCAGTCTCTCAAAAACCATTTAACGAGGTTTCACCCTTGTTCAGTTCGAAAACAATGACTGATTGATTGCTCTTTTAGAGTAATAAAAACTAGTGCTGTTCGTCTAGACCTTAAGGGATTTTTCAAGATAACATAAAGTCAGATCGCCATCTACATTATAAAAACAACAACAAAGTTAATTTAGCAACTGAAGCATGAGAGATTGCCAGATTGATATTCTTTTTTAGTCTGAAATTCCTTTCCCATACCGGAAATTCCGTAAGAATATTTTTTTTCTTTATGTTATCACAAAAAAAAATCTGTCATTAAATATAACAGATATTTTTGTTTGTAATTTCTATTGTGAATTTAGAATGTCTGAATTTTAGAAAAAGTTAAACTAGCAATTACTGGGCAGGAGGCACAATTAAAGACTGTATCATTTCATAAAACAAATCGCACCTTTCCATGATTTCCTTCTAAGTAATCGTAATCTCTGTGCTTTAAATCTCCAATATTCTTGTTTATATGCCTAAAGTTAATCGTTAAATGATTTTTCAAGGTAACATAAAGTTAGATCGCCATCTGTATTAAAAAAGAAACAACAAAGCTGCTTCAGCTATAGGAGCAAAATTGCCAGTTTGATGTTCTTTTTTATTCAGAAATTCCTTTCTCATACCGGAAATTCCGAAAGAAGAATTTTTACTTTAAGTAATTAACTAAAAATCTGTCCGTAAATAAAACAATGATTACTGTTCGGAATTTCTATTGTGAATTTAGAATATCTGAATTTCAGATAAGGTAAACTGGCAATCCTGTCCGGCAGACACAAATAAAGGCTGTATGGTTTCAGAAAATAAGTTGCACCGTTCGATGATTTCCTTCTAAGTAATCGTAATCTCTGTGATTTAAATCTCCAATATTCTTGTCTATATGCCTAAAGTTAAGCTTCAAATGACTTTTAAAGGTAACATAAAGTCAGATCGCCATCTATATTAAAAACGAAACAACAAAGTTGCTTCAGCTACAGAAGCATTATAGCCAGTTTGATATTCTGTTTTATTCAAAAAAAATCCTTCCTCATGCCGGAAATTCCGAAAGAAGAATTTTTACTTTAAGTCAAGGGTGAGTTCTGATTCAGTTAAATGATATTTCAATAAAAAAGAAAAAGTATATAAGTTGAGGCCTACCTTGCTAGGAATCTTCTTCGAACATAATAACTTTCTTCTTCACTAGGCCTGCGTGGACTGTTACTGGAATAATAAGACGTTATTATTTTATTACTGTGTTCTTTGGAACAAATAATTTGTTCACTTCCGTTTTGGGAAAGATATCTTCTTTAATAACATAAATATAAAAACACCGCACAGTATACGTAAATACAAAAATTAGAAGAGTTTTAAATCTTGAATTTTATAGAGTTCTTTAAAAAAGAAATATTATCGGAGCTGAAAATTTTTGCTTCCGATTTTACAGTTTCAGGAAAAAGTCAACATCGTCCGCTGAGAAACATTTCGGGGGGGGGGGGGGGAAACAGTTCTGCAGAAAATGTGACGTCAGTGGAAAAATGTTTTTGGTGAATTCTATTTCGTTTCAGGACAAGAGTTTCATAGTGCTGCCATCTGGCGCGATACTTTGGAAACAAAAAAAGTTTTTAATGAAGAAAAAAGCCTTTTTCCATCACCCCCACTTTTGTTTTCAAAGTGCTAGCCTCAGTTGCAGCTGAGATCTCAAAGTTTCAAACTGAGGTTTCGCAAGGGGCTTTGTCATGATGTCAGCAATCATTTGATTTGAAGGGCAATAGTGTAGACACATTGTTCCGTTTTCTATCATAGTTTTTACGTTGTAGTATTTAACACTTACATGTTTGCTCCTTGATAGATGTTTCTCATTCTTTGAGATTTTTATGCATGGAATATTGTCTTCATAGATCGCGATCGGTAAGGTTTGTGGTAGGTCTAAATCTGTTAACAATGCGAGTAACCACTCCATTTCTTGACAGGTGTTTGAGACAGAAATATATTCTGCCTCAGTAGAGGACAGTGCGACACTGGTCTGTTTTTTACTTGACCAACTTAACAAGTTGTTGCCCAATTTGAAGATATTGCCGGTAGTGGACTTCCGGTCAGTTTTATCTGATGCCCAATCAGCATCACAATATGCTGTTAAGACGGGCTCTTTATTTTTATCAATTATTAGTTTGAGATCTTTGGTCGTTTTTAAGTATCGAATAACCTTTTCAACTGCTAGCCAATCTACTTCTCGTGGTTTTTCACTTCTTCTACCTAATATGTTCACACAGGCTGATATATCCGGTCTAGTAATGGTGGAAATATATAAGAGTGCCCCCACTGCTTGTCGATAAAGGGTATTATTACTCATTAGTTTATATCAGGATCTAAATTAAAATAATCCGTATTCATGGGAGTATAAGTTGGTTTAGAATTTACTAAGTTAAATTTCCTAACAATTTCGTTAATTTTATTTTCCTGATCTAACATTAGACTTCCATCTTCTGTTTGTTTGATATTTATCTCCAAATAATGCGATACTTTACCTAACGATTTTATTTCATATTCCCTTGATAACTCTTTGTATATCTCTTCGGTATCCCTTTTCTTTCCTGCTACTAAAATGTCGTCGACATCTACTTATAATAAAAAGCGTTTTCAGAGACTGTACGAACGGTTCCGGCACAAGCCACTCCAAATTGGATATTGACTGCAGCTAGACGCCACGTTAGGCTTAGCTGAAAACAAATGCTAAAATGCGATTGTTTTAAAATTTCTTACATTTGAAATAATGTTTGTTCAGCATATTTTCATAAAAAACCCAATTATAATACATAAAGATAGCAGCAGAAGTGTGAACTGATAAGTTTTTAGTCATTTAAAAGCATGATTGTATATTATCGGCTGAAAGCGCCGTTTTACGCTGATCTCACAAAACTTTAGTGCTGCCATCTATGAACTAACAAAGGACTCGCAAACCTGTTTTTAAACCATTGTCCTACATAGCTATTGCGGACTTTTTAAATTTAGTTTTATTATTTTTTTTAAGATGCTAGCATAAGACGCTTATTCTTTTAAATTTTGTTTTCTATTATAAATAAAATAAGCTTTTCCCCCTCTTCAAGTTGTAATGGATATATCACATACTATCATAGTTGCATTACTATAATTGAAAATTATGCTTTCCATATCCTCTTAAATCAAAATTTTATCTGCTTTGATGTAATTAATATATTTAGTGCATGATATGGAACAGATGACTTATAGATGTGCACCATTAATTTAGCGATTTTTTTTCGCGCCAAAAAGCCGTTTTCGAAAACTATCGGCAAATTCAAACTGCATGGAAAACCCGTTTTCAAATACAGCGATCACTTTCAATTGAAAAATTGCATTTTTGTAAATATAAAAAATAAATAATTTAAACTATGTCACGCAGCCCCCTAAAGCCCCCGTTTTTTTATTTTTATTTATTTTTTATTCATTTATTTTTCAGGCGAAAAAATATAGTGATCGCCATATTCCAAAACGAATTATTTTGCTAATAATAACGTTTTATTTTGCAAATTATTATTATTGTTGTAATAAATACTGCTCTTGATTTTGAAATTAAAATTTGTTCAAAAACTAAAAATGAAATAAAAAATAATAATAATAAGTTTTTATTATTTGTATTTGTAGAAATTTATTGCTATCTTTAAAATGTGCTTTTCTACAATACAAACTCTTCAATAATAAAATCTTCATTCTGTTTGTTTGTATGAAGTATTATGAAATATTTTATCTGCTTTGATGTAATTAATATATTTAGTGCATGATATGGAACAAATGACTTATAAATGTGCACCATAAACTTAGCGATTTTTTTCGCGCCAAAAAGCCGTTTCCCAAAACGATCGGCAAACTGAAACTGCATGAGAAACCCGTTTTCAAATACAGCGATCACTTTCAAAACTCCTGAAAAATTGCATTTTTGTAAATATAAAAGAAAATAATTTACACTATGTCATGGGGGGCGGAGCCCCCCCCCCCCCTTAGCCCCCTTTTTTTGTTTTTTTTATAGGAGAAAAAATTTTAAATATTTAAGTGATCGCCATAAAAATCAAATTAAAAAAAAAAGGGTTTTATTATTTATATTTGTAGAAATTTATTGCTATCTTAAAAATGTGCTTTTCTACAATACAAACTCTTCAATAATAAAATCTTCATTCTGTTTGTTTGTATGAAGTATTATGAAAATGAAATGAAAGTGAAAATTCCGTCATTTTTGACGGGGTTATATACTAGTATACTATAATATAAGACAAGTTTCCGTTTTTATTTCGTTTGAATAAGCATAAATCTGATGTGCACTGATTAAATCCCATGTTTTTGAGTGTTTGACTAATTTTTAGATGCCAGGCTCTAGCAGCCTGTTTTAGCCCGTAAATTGCTTTATTCAGTTTACACACTTTTTCCTTTTGATCTTCTACTATATATCCCTCGGGTTGTGTCATGAATACCTCCTCGTCTAAGTTTCCGTGCAAAAATGCTGTTTTTACATCTAAATGAATTATATCTAAATTTTTATATACAACAGCCTTTAGGAAACTTCTTATTGTGGTGTGTGCCACGACAGGGGCAAAAGTTTCATCATAATCGCATCCGAATTTTTGCGAATAACCCTTCGCAACAAGTCTCGCCTTGTAGCGTTCTATTTCTCCGCGTGCATTGCGTTTTGTTTTAAAAGTCCATTTACAACCTATAATATGTTTTCCCGGAGGTGGGTCGACTAATTCCCAAGTTTTATTTTGCATAAGTGAATTGAATTCCTCATCTGTAGCTGCTAGCCAATTATTTTTAATTTTTGGGTCTTTCATATTTTCTATATCTTCCCAAGTTTTGGGTTCCTCAACCTGACACATGTTTGCGCTAATTCCATATCTATCGGGAGGTACTCCCCTATTTTCTCTTCCCGATCTTCTAAGCTGTATTTGACTCTGATGTGGAATTGCGTCCGCGTCATGTTTATCACCGTCTTATTCAATTTGAACAACTTTGGTTGGGGTCGAAATGTTATTTTCGTCTTGTTTAGTGTCATTTTTCACGTTTTCTAGAAATTTTACTGGTCTAGATATCATTACTCTATTATCCCCAAGGTATATTCTATATCCCTTGCTTTTTTGGTCATATCCCAAGAAAATGCCTTCAATGGCTTTCTCATCGAGTTTAGCCCTTTTAGACTTTTCTACATAGGCGTATGCCTTGCAGCCAAATGTTTTTATGTGTGACAAATTTGGTTTACGATTATTCCAAAGTTCAAATGGGGTTATGTTATTGTTTGCTTTGGTTGGCAGCCTATTTGTTAAATAAGTGGCAGTGAGAATTGCTTCACCCCGAAATTGTCTTGGTAGATTTGCGTCTGACAGCATTGTGCGCGCCATTTCTACAAGGGTGCGGTTTTTCTTTCAGCAACACCATTTTGAGGTGAGCAAAATGATACACTTAATTGGCGTTCGATACCGTTAAGGGTTAAATAATCTTCAAAATTTTCCCCAAGATATTCCCCTGCATTATCCGATCTAAAGGCTTTTATTTGTTTACCAAATTTATTTTTTACTAGTGCAGAGAAATCTTTAAATTTTTCTAGGGCTTCCGATTTGTGTGAAAGTAAATAAACCATAGTAAACCTGCTATAATCATCAATGAAAGTGATAAGGTACCTTTTACCTGAGAATGTCTCCGTCTTCATGGGACCGCAGATGTCACTGTGGATTAGTGAAAGTACTTCGTTAGATCTATTTGATGCTACCTTTGGATAAGGTAACTGTGACATTTTCCCTTCAATACATTTAGTACATATATTATCGTGTTTACACTTACTTAAAGTTATACCATCCGCTAACTTATGGTTCACAAGATATGTGATTGATTCAAAATTTTTGTGTCCTAGGCGTTTATGCCAAGTTGTAATACAATTGGGATTATCACAAAACATTTGTGTTTTGACAGCATATCCGTACTCATCTTTAGGACAAATTTCATATAGATTATTATTTAACTCCGCTGTTAAAACTATGTTATTGTCTTTAACAAAGTTACAAGAATCTTTTTCAAAAATGACTTTAAAGTCGTTTTCTGTTGCTTTCTTTACCGATAATAAATTACTTTGTAATTCAGGGCAATAAAGAGCATCTTTAAGTATAATTTGATGTGGTGAATTTGTACAAAGTTTAATATCACCCATACCATGTGAATCTAGTTTATTTCCATCCGCTATCATTATGCTACCAAAATTTCCGGTTTTAAAGTTTATGAAATTTTCTTTTGCGAATGCTACATGTCTTGTGCAGCCGGAATCGATAACGAATTTATTTACATTAAGTTCTTGTGCGCTATTAGCAGACATTAAATCGCACGCAGGATAATTTTGTTCGGAGAACTTATAAATGTTTTCTTCCGAATTCGTTGAGGTAGAAAAATTATTCGTACCTATTTCTGCGTCAACATTACCTTTAAAACAGAAGTTGGAAGTATCCCTTACATTACCTTGATTACCTTTGTAATTTCCCGAATTATTTCTGAAAGAGTTTGAATTATTATAAAACTTATTTCGATTCGGATTATTTCTCGGGTTATCATTTTGCATTTTATTCTTTAAATGATAACAGTTTTCGCGTACATGGTTATCTCGTTTGCAAAACGTGCAAAATTTCTTATTTCTAGCATTTTTATTTACTACCTTATATGCTGAGTCGCGTGAGCTCGAAACAGCTTCACGATTCTCAGATTTATTTATTGCTTTGTAAGCCGAATCTCGCGAATTTGAACTCGCGTCTCTGTTTTCGCATCTATGTTTATATTCATCGATCAATTTATTTTTTACGTAATTTAAAGTTAGATCCGTCTCGCTGGCTTCTAACGCGGTAACCATTGGGTCATAAGATCTAGGGAGGGAACATAGCAGGAGGGCACATATATGCGAGTCAGGGATTTCCTCGCCAATAGCAAATAATTTATCTTTAATAGATAAAATGTTATTGATATGGGAGATCATGTCTCCCCCCTCACTTAATTTTTGAGAGTAAAGTTTTCTTAGAAGAAAAAGTTTGGAAGAAAGACTATTTCTCAAGTGAACATTTTTCAAAGTCTCCCAGATTTCTTTGGCATTTACCAAATGTTTCACATGAATAATCTGGGAATCCTCGATGCACAAATTAATGATCGATTTCGCTTTAATGTTATCTTTGTTCCATTGAGCAGTGACAGGATCCGGTGGGGGATCTTTAATTACTGAAAATACATTTTCTTTCTGGAGAAGATTTTCTATCTTAAATGCCCAATTACTGTAATTTGATCATTTAATTTTTCAATGAGGGCTATATCTCGTGTAGCCGTTATATTAATTCAAATCAACATCAGTCATTTATTCAACAATCGTAATTATATATATTTTCAAAACTGTTTATGGTTTAATACTTTCAAATAATAGAATCATGGGCAAGCTTTTTTACTTATATTTATAAGAACATCTCAGAACTCATAATCTGAAGGGTGAGTTCTGATTCAGTTAAATGATATTTCAATAAAAAAGAAAAGGTATATAAGTTGAGGCCTACCTTGCTAGGAATCTTCTTCGAACATAATAACTTTCTTCTTCACTAGGCCTGCGTGGAATGTTACTGGAATAATAAGACGTTATTATTTTATTACTGTGTTCTATGGAACAAATAATTTGTTCACTTCCGTTTTGGGAAAGATATCTTCTTTAATAACATAAATATAAAAACACAGCACAGTATACGTAAATACAAAAATTAGAAGAGTTTTAAAGCTTGAATTTTATAGAGTTCTTTAAAAAAGAAATATTATCGGAGCTGAAAATTTTTGCTTCCGATTTTACATTTTCAGGAAAAAGTCAACATCGTCCGCTGAGAAACATTTCGGGAGGGGGAAAAAAACAGTTCTGCAGAAAATGTGACGTCAGTGGAAAAATGTTTTTGGTGAATTCTATTTCGTTTCAGGACAAGAGTTTCATAGTGCTGCCATCTGGCGCGATACTTTGGAAACAAAAAAAAGTTTTTAATGAAGAAAAAAGTCTTTTTCCATCATTAAGTAATCATGTAAAATCTGTCATTAAATAAAACAAAGATTACTGTTCGTAATTTCTATTGTGAATTTAGAATATCTAAATTTCAGAAAAAGTTAAACTGGCAATCCTGTCCAGCAAACACAATTAAAGGCTGTATGATTTCAGAAAATAAGTTGCACCTTTCGATTATTTCCTTCTAAAGTAATTGTAATCTCTGTCAATAAAGTGTCCAATATTCTTCTCCATACCTAAAGTTAATCGTTAAACGATTTTTCAAAGTAACGTAAAGTCAGATCGCCATCTGTATTAAAAACAAAATAACAAAGTTGCTGCAGCTACAGAAGCAAGACTGCAGTTTGGTGTGCTGTTTTATTCAGAAATTCTTTTCTCATACAGAAAATCCCAAAAGAAGAATTTTTACTTTATTTAATCTGGGAAAATCTGTTATTATATAAAACAAAGATTATTGCTTCGAATTTCTGTTTTGAATTTAGAATATCTGAATTTCAGAAAAGGGCAATGCTGTCCAGGAGACACATTAAAGGCTGTATGATATCTAAAAATAAGTTGCAACTTTTGTTAATTTCCTTCTAAATAACCGAAATCTCTGTCAATAAAGTGTCGAATATTCTTGTCTATGCCTAAAATTAATCGTTAAGTGATTTTTCAAGGTAATATAAAGTCAGATCGCCATCTGTATTAAAAACGAAATAACATAGTTGCTGCAGCTACAGAAGCAAGATTGCCAGTTTGATGTTCTGTTTTATTCAGAAATTCCTTTCTCATATCGGAAATTCCGAAAGCAGAAGTTTTACGTCATTTAATTCAGGAAAATATGTTTTTATCTGTTTTTTGTTTTGTTAAATAAAGCAAAGGTTATTGTTTGGATTTTCTATTGTGAATTTATAATATCCGAATTACAGAAAAAGATAAACTGGCAATCCTGTTCAGGAGACGCAATTAAAGGCTGTATATCAGAAAATAAGTTACAACTTTTGTTAAATAATCGTAATCGCTGTGAATAAAGTTTCCAGTATTCGTGTCTATGCCTAAATTTAAACGTTAAGGCTACGGTGGACTCTCAAAACTAATTTTTTTAATTTGCAATGAATTTTTTAAAAAATTTCTGGAAATAATCATAATATATGTATCTCTTATTTCACATTTTTTAAAAAAATATATTCAATAGTTTTTGAGATACAGATTTTTCTTTTTTTTTTTTAAATTAACAAAAAATGGCAATATTTCAAAATATTCCATGCGAAATTCTTTATGCCCATTTTTTCTGATTTTTTGTTTAAAATGCTGTCTATGTTTGTGTTAACAAATGTTACTAAGCATTTTTAGCATATTACTCGTAAAACATTTAAAAAATGATTTTAATTTAATTCTTTTGTATTTTCCGTTAAAGAATCCTTAAAAAATTTTTATAACTGAAATTTTAAAAAATTACATGCGTCTAAAAAATTTTATTTCTAGTAACATTTGTTAACACATACATAAAGAGCATTTTAAGCAAAAAAATCAGAAAAATTGGGAATAAAGAATTTCGCATGGAACATTTTGAAACCATGAAAACGACGAAAATATGCATTCTGAGAAAAACAGGTTTTAGTAACTACAGTGGTTATAATTGCTTAATATTTTCCTACTGACACAGTTTCAGCTATTAAGGGATATAATATCATTTCTAGCTTATATGTAAGTGTTTTATGCTTTTATGGTAAATTCACATAAAATATGTGGCTTCGACAGTAATTCATGCAAAGGACGTGAAGTATCTGAATTTTAAAAAATCTTCTCCAAAGTAACATTTTGTATTTTTTAATGACATTTTTTCAAATTTTACTAGAAATATTCATGGTATAAATACCTCTTATTGTACAAATTTTTGTTAAATATATTTAAAAAATTTAATATTTTAAATATATTAATATTTTTTAATTTACACTATAAAGATTGGGGACAAAAAGCAATTCCTCTAAATACATTGTAAACAAACGCTTAAAGAAACAGTTAAAAATTACAGTTAAAGTATTGTTTTGCGAAATCACAAAATTAATAATTTCAGTGCAAAATAATAACATTTTGTATGGTAAAACTAAAAACTAGGCTAAATTTTACGAATGTGAATCGGCAAAAAAGTAAACAAAGGGGCGTGGCACAATCAGCTGATCGAACAAAAATGCTTGTAACTCCAGAAAAAAATAGTCGAAATTGAAAAATTCTTTTTGTGTTCAATAGCAGGGAGTTCATATAATGTTATTATGCTAAAAATGAAAATTCGACAATTTGATGATTTTTTGTGATTTTGAAAGTCCATTGTAGCCTTAAGTGATTTTTTAAGGTAACATAGTCAGATCATCATCCATATTAAAAACGAAACAACAAAGTTGATTCAGCTATTGAAGCCAGATTGCCAGATTGATGTTCTTCTTTATTCAGAAAATCCTTTTACATCACGGAAGTTCCGAAAGAAAAATTTTACTTCATGTGATCACGAAAAATTTTTCCTTCGTCTGACAAAACCCTATTTATTCTCAAACCTCTGTCCGTCCGTCCGTCACAGAACCCTTACATAAAAACTGTTTAAGTCAGAGACTTCAGATTTTGTATACTAGCAGCTGAATATCTCATTTCATATTACAAATAATAAAACAATTTAAAAGGCCATTATTTTAATTAAATTAATTTTTTCAGTGTTATCCGTCCATTTTTGCGATTTAAATTTGAAACGATAATCTTAATTTCATCGTTTTTCGTGTAGACATCATGGCTTGGAGGTAAAGCATCTCGCTAGTAAACAGGCGGTTCTTATTTCGAACCCCGGTTCTGGAAGTTGAAATTTTCATATTCAGATGGATTTATTTAAAAGAAATTTCGTATTTTTTGCCAAATTAAGGGTTTATTATGCAATGACAAATAATCACTGAAATTCATAATATTTTTTGGAATTCAATTTTCTTTCTATTTTAAAAACTATTACAATTTATTAATAATCCAGCATTTTAAATGTCGTTTAAGCAATTTTTTTTCGTTTTTAGAAATTTAAAATTTAATTTATATCTCCTCTATTTTTTTTTTCGGATTTTCAAAAAATTTGGAATTTTGGATTTTATTTAAATAATTTGATTTGAACATTTTAATTTGATTAAAATAAATAACCTCCTTGTATCATTATTTGAAAATTAAATTTATTGGTGATACCATCGATGTAAGAATTTAATAATTATAAATTAACAATTTGAATTTATTAATTAAAGGATGAATTGTTTTGAAAATAGTAATAGTAAGCGAAACCCTTGTTCGATCGGCGGGCACACTTATCGACTTGTTTTTAATTTGATCGAAATGTTTGTATGTTGTAGGGGAAAAAAATATTTATTTTAAAATCAATTCATTTATAAATTTTGATAACATTGAATTGTTTCAACATTTCAGGAATATAACTATTTTGCCCCTGTAAGGGTTAGATGAACCTTTTCAGAGGTGCCGTTTGCAGTCTGCAAACGGTACATTTTAAAACTCAAATTGCCAAATGACACCAGTAATTTTTCAGTACAACTTCAATCTCATAAATAGACACACTTGAAGAAGGGCTTTTGATTATTTTCAAGTAAAATTATTAAAAGTTCAATAAAAGTATAAATTGATGCCTACCTTGCTAGGCGTCTTCATTGAAGATATTTTTCTTCTTCACTTAAGGCAACTTTCTGTATAGCTGGAAGAATAATGAATTAATATTTTATTAGATATTATGCTCTTTAGAACAAAATGACGTGATGACTTCTGGTTTCGGTTGACAACCCTTTTAATTACATGAATTTGAAGAAAATACAGAAGATGATCACTTTTACACACACAAAAAAGGATGAAGAGTAACTTAAATTTTATATTTTAAAGTTTAAATAAAGTTTTAAAAGTTTAAAGTCACGGAGCTAATAATTTTGCTTCCGTTAAAACAGTTTGCTAGAATGTCAACAAATCCCGCTCAGAATCATTTCTGAAAGGTAAAAGCAGCTCTGCAGAAAATGTGACGTCAGTAGAATGTTTTTAGGGAATTCCTTTTCGTCTCAGGACAAGACTTTTGTGGTGCTGCCATCTTGCGCAACACTTTGGAAATAAACGAGTTCTTATGAAGGACAGTCCTTTTCCAATAATTTGTTCGTAAATTACGGTGTGAAATAACTATTTTAACAGTTTTGGAGCAGTAACGCCTTGCCTCTGAAAGGGTTAAATATATTAGACGTGATATAAAAGAATCTTTTCTAAAAGCCATGGTATACAAGTTCTTTTCTTTCGTAACGATGAAGAAAAGAAATATTTTTAACAATGCATTAAACTATATAAATAGAAACTTATACCGGGTTAATAACTATAACAACTTCGTGTATGTCATTCTCCCTTAACATACCCGTTTCGTTTCAGTTATTTTTATCATTACCTTTAATCCTTGATAGTAGCCATAATTATGCTGCTTTGCAGTTCTCATTAAGTTTATAAACGCAACTTTGTAGCTATAATACCACACGAACAGCAAAACTAAACTCTACAGCAAATTACATCTTTGCGGGAGTAACTCATTTCCTTTTCTAACATTCCTTAATGGTTTTTGTTGCAAAAACTTTTACTGGATATTCTGTAATTTCCGATTATAATATTCGATATCTTGTTCAACCTTCAGGTATAATAATCTTCGATTATAGGTGCTGCATGTTGCACGAGATATTGGAAAGAACACTGGTGTTACACGGTTATATCGTGCTGACTTCTTTATTTCTCCTACTTGTAAAAGTGTAGCAGAATATTTTTCAAATGTTTCTAATTTCAACAGCAGGGGATATTAAAACTGTTTTTGTTATAAAAGTCAAGATGGTAGTTTTTAGATACAGAGAGTATATAAAATTAACTGGGTCAATTTAACCCAATGACTCTGTTTTAAAAATATTTACCGA
>OZ025298.1:99238630-99287630 GCA_964019185.1 Maratus speculifer
AAAGTTATAATACATCATAAAAAAAAAAAAAAAAAAAAAAAAAAAACTTAGTGACCAAAAGATATTTTTTCACATATGCAATATGCAAAGCATTATGTATTTCTGTTAAATATTGTCAATTTTCTAATACAAAATTTTAAAGTATAATTTACCTTTGTAAAAAATTTTATTTTGGGGCGTTTCCAGCCTTTTTAATTTTATGAAATTTAAGAGGTGCATTTTAGCAACAACGATGTAAAATTGCCTAAGGATAAATAAGACTTCATATGAAAAATTAACTATGATTGTCTGCTGACCATTCTATTAATATATATATATATATATATATATATGTTTAAGGCTGAGGGTCACTTATTTTCCAAATTCCCCTCCGTAATATTAAGTCTATGGGCGTTTGATGCATTCTTATATTTAAAATATCTCCTCAGGATATTAATATTTTTAACTTTTTATTTCAATGTTCTCTTTTATAAAGGATGTTTCTGTTGGGGGAAATTTTCAAAGGATACCGCCAAAGTTATTGCATACGGAAATGTATAGACGGTTACACGTCGTTATATAAAAGATATTTTATAATACAAGCCTTTACAGTAAGTGATTCTGTGATATTTTATGGCCTTGTTGTGAAACCTACTTCGGACATCGGTTAGAGTAGTAACGGATTGAAAACAAACTCGTAAAACCAGGCACAATACTTATGGAATTTTATATAAGAATGGACAGGATATGATTCCCTCCCAGGCAGCTGGGAACTGCGATATTTCCAAAAGCACAAGAACTCGAAAACAAGTTGTAAATTTTAAGAACGAAAAAGGGGTTATTTTACTGCGCAGGTAAATAACAATAAGAATGTTTCTCCGGTATCAGGTGGCCGAAAAGGTGTTTTCCCATGCAGGAAATATTAAAAGGATATATTAAATTTGAGAGAGAACCAATCGGAATATTGTTATTATTAACAGGAGAACCACTGATCACTTGGATATTTTTCAGGATTGATGTTGGGAGGGTAGAAAAGTTCCCGATTGGCTATAGAAAAAGGGGAAAAAATTTAATTGTAAGTAAAGAAATATATACACGGAACACGGAGTTATTTCGGCAGTTAGTTGATTTTTGAATTAAAAGTGATAGTCTGATATTTTTTAATGTGTTATTCCCTGTTCCAATGGATTTACATTTAAAGAGAAGAGGTAAGGAACAACCTTTATTTTCCATTACGCTCAGAATAAAAATTTCCAAATAATTGACATTCTCTAATGTTGTTTATAAACTAATTATTACACTAATACTAATACTAATTGTTTTTAAAATACTATGTTTAATAATACTAATAAACAAATGTTAAATTCTACAGGAGTTTTACTGTTCTTTGAGTCTGGGTTTATCTTATTTTTTTTTAATTAAATACAGGTTAAATTCTTAAGATATTATAATTTCTTTACTTTCATCGGCCAGTTAACTTATTTGAGTAAAAGTTAGAAATAAGGGGATAGAAATGCAGCCCCCCAACATTTCTTTTTTATCTTAGTTTTCGAAATATTTCTAAAATCTATGCTTAATTTTACTTCCTGTTCGTCAAATTTTAATACATAAAGTTATCTTTTTTAATCTTTCATGTTTTAAAAAGGTGATAAATTTTGGCCATGTAAGTATTCCAAAAGTTATTGTGATTTTTATAACAATAAAAATTCAGGAAAATAGTTTTAGAAAACGCAGTACATTGACATTAGTCATCAATTTTCACACAGTAAAAATCCTTATTTAACAAACTGCGTTATAGGTAAACTCTGAAAAATATGACGCCTTTTTCATAGCAACTGTCCTTGTCATTTCGCCCCCATGGTTAGGAAATAACTTTGGTGCACGTCTAGAGATCCAAGCCAATAATTTTGCATATTTTTCGACAGAAAAATCTCTGAAAAGGGGTTTTTTTTTATTACATTAGATTAATTTCGTATGCAGCGATTTTCTGCAGTTCCATATATTGACCTTCTATTTTATTATGTTGAGCTGATCCAGAGTGTCAGGTTCTGAGACCACACCTGCTACGGATTGGAATTTCCGATATTTCTCTATCTTAATCTCTTGTGTATTGTATGGCTGTGTACTAGAATTTTCAATGTGACATTCTTTCTTTGTTGAAGGGAGAATCGACAGGTAATCCTGTACAGGTGGTGTTGGTAGAAAGAGGAGATTGCGTGTTCATCCGTCAGTGAGGTATGCGGATGATGAGCAGATAAGCAACATGTCACTAAGCAAGAAAGGAATGGAGGATGTGCCCAATGAATAAGCTCCAAAGGGGGTTGACATTGGGGACGCACAGTGATTTGAGAAGAGCAAGTCTTGTCTCAGATTAGTCAGTTCGTTCCTGGGTTTCGTACCAAGAAGGTGTGTGTAGGACCGAGGTCCTGATAGAGTGTGCTCTGTGTTGTAGAGCGGAAGCAGTGCGTTTCTGGAGAGCAAGGGACATAGACGTCCTGGTGTTTAGTGCTCTGGACCGAGAAGTGCAGGCCGAGTATCCTTTTGTTGGGAGATTCGAGGTTGATCTCCGATAAAGTGAATCTAACGTGTATTGAGTGTGAGGTGGAAGGTGTAATTTGAATAGTACACAGCCAACCTTTACTGTATTTAATTTAATGTTGAACCGGATCATCTATATCCGAGTTGTAATTGTATATAATTGTAAATAGCGTATTTGTTGTGTACATATATTCTAAATAAACTGTTATTTCAGTTAATTGACAGCGTCAGTGTTCGTTTACACAATCCTCACAGTCGGTGACCGATATCACCTAATAATATCGGTGGTGGCAGCTATAACTACCACGGACTTTCTTCAAAGTTGTGCGGGCTGAGAGGAACGTCCGACAAATTGATGGCAGCGTCGGGATAGAATTGCCTGAAACCAGTGACCAGCGAGCCTTGACCAGCGAGCCTTGCAACGCTGGAACCTGAGCATTTCTCATCGTCCAGGAGCTCAACATTTGAATGCTGACGCAATTTCTAGGCTACATAGAGAGAGCTGGGAAGAACAACCAGTTGTTAGCCCATCAGCATCAACGACCCAGTAGTGGACAACCTTAAAGGGATGTCATCACACGTTTAATTTTTAGCTCACAGGCTATCATAGCCTGAGAGCTTATGTGCCCGTCCGTTCTGTATGTATGTGCGTAACGCGATAACTCATGATAAAAATATCGGATCCACTTGAAATTTTGTATATAGGTATATCCTGATAAGGCGCTTCCCTGATTAGTTTTTGGAGTTCATTCGATATGTATAAGAGGGGGAACGGGGGGCTCATGCCCCCCGTTAGTTGATATAAATGGGATTTTCATGCAGAATTAAGTTTTCAAAATTTAGATTAGGATCATTCTGATGAGGCGATTCCGTGACTGTTATTAGGTGTTCATTGAATAAGTATAAATAGGGGGAACAGGGGTTCTAATCCCCCCCCCCGTTAGTTGATATAAATGGGATTTTCATGCAGAATTAAGTTTTCGTTCAAAATTTAGATTAGGATCATTCTGATGAGGCGATTCCGTGGCTGTTATTAGGTGTTCATTGAATAAGTATAAATAGGGGGAACAGGGGTTCTAATGCCCCCCCCCCGTTAGTTGATATAAATGGGATTTTCATGCAGAATTAAGTTTTCGTTCAAAATTTAGATTAGGATCATTCTGATGAGGCGATTCCGTGACTGCTATTAGGTGTTCATTGAATAAGTATAAATAGGGGCAACAGGGGTTCTAATGCCTCCCCCCCCCTCTTAATTTATATAAATAGGTTTTTCAAGCAGAATTTTCAGATTTCGTTCAAATCTCTGAATCGTTTTGGAAGTTTAATGGTTAAGTATAAAAGAAGGGGATAACTCCTTTTAAATTATATAAATGCTAAATGGGTTTTTATTAAGAATTATCTAATTTGCTCTGAATTTTGGATATAGATTTTTTATATGATAAAGCATGTCTTTGATAGTATAGGAGGTTCAATGATTAAGTATAAAAAAAGAGGAAAGGGGAGAGCTGTTTCCCCTTCTTAATTTTTTTTTCGAACGGAATTAACCCTTGAAAATATAAGGCTTTAATGTACAATTAGTATTCGTAGCCTGTGAGCTCAATGCCATCAGTTTAACTGGGCAGTATTCTTTATTTGTTTCTGTGTATGTGTAAATATTTTTGAATTTTGTGTTTATAATAGTGTATTACTACGTGTATTGTTTATGTAATATTAATATTAGTACAAGGTTCAGTAGAGATGCATATTTTTCGACAGAAAAATCTCTGAAAAGGGTTTTTTTTATTACATTAGATTAATTTCGTATGCAGCGATTTTCTGCAGTTCCATATATTGACCTTCTATTTATTATGTTGAGCTGATCCAGAGTGTCAGGTTCTGAGACCACACCTGCTACGGATTGGAATTTTCGATATTTCTCTATCTTAATCTCTTGTGTATTGTATGGCTGTGTACTAGAATTTTCAAGGTGACATTCTTTCTTTGTTGAAGGGAGAATCGACAGGTAATCCTGTACAGGTGGTGTTGGTAGAAAGAGGAGATTGCTGATAGGCGTGTTCATCCGTCAGTGAGGTATGCGGATGATGAGCAGATAAGCAACATGTCACTAAGCAAGAAAGGAAAGAAGGATGTGCCCAATGAATAAGCTCCAAAGGGGGTTGACATTGGGGACGCATGTGAGTGTGTCTTAGAGTGTGCTCTGTGTTGTAGAGCGGAAGCAGTGCGTTTCTGGAGAGCAAGGGACATAGACGTCCTGGTGTTTAGTGCTCTGGGCCGAGAAGTGCAGGCCGAGTATCCTTGTGTTCGGAGATTCGAGGTTGATCTCCGATAAAGTGAATCTAACGTGTATTGAGTGTGAGGTGGAAGGTGTAATTTGAATAGTACACAGCCAACCTTTACTGTATTTAATTTAATGTTGAACCGGATCATCTATATCCGAGTTGTAATTGTGTATAATTTTAAATAGCGTATTTGTTGTGTACATATATTCTAAATAAACTGTTATTTCAGTTAATTGACAGCGTCAGTGTTCGTTTACACAATCCTCACAGTCGGTGACCGATATCACCTAATAATATCGGTGGTGGCAGCTATAACTACCACGGACTTTCTTCAAAGTTGTGCGGGCTGAGAGGAACGTCCGACAAATTGATGGCAGCGTCGGGATAGAATTGCCTGAAACCAGTGACCAGCGAGCCGTGTTGCAGTGTGTTAGTGCCGGAGTACCAAGTGGAATTCTTGCGTGGTAATGCCGGATCGTCGAATGTGTGCTAAAGTGTCGTGCCGTATCGTCGAGGGTGTGCTAAAGTATCGTGCCGGATTCGCGAGTGTGTACTAAAGTGTCGTGTCGTATCGTCAAGTGTGTGCTAAAGTATCGTGCCAGATCGTCGATTGTGTGCTAAAGTGTCCTGTGTATCTTTATTAGAAAGAACTGAACCTAGTGTTGTGCCATATTACCGCTACATCGTGGAACTACCTGTGAATAGAAGAGTACCCCAACAGATAAAGTATAAAGTAAGGTGTTTTGATCATTTCCTTCTGCTGACATCTCGAACCAAAATTTGTTGTTGTATAATTAATAGTAATTTAAGTAAATTGTCTAGATTATTTATGTGTTTTATCAATACTTCCTACCTATAAAGTATTAATGACCATATTTGCTATTGTTTTAAGGAAAGGTCATAGTAACTTGAGCTAGTATTGACTTTCTATTTTTTTTTTTTTTTTTTTTTTTTTACTAATTGTGTTAATAGTAGTTGGAAGGAATAATTATATTTACTTAAATTTAAATTATTGTTAAAGTAATATGTAAATGAAGCAATATTGTTTAAGTTTGAAGAGTTGATAACAATATTTGCTTAGAATTTTAATTAGCCAATAGTTGTGGGGAAAAAAAGGCTCAAAAGAGGGCCATAGTGAAGAGAAAAAAAAGGCTCAAAAGGGAGCCATACTGAGGAAAAATGAGAGTGAGGATCTTGTGATCAAAATATTATATTTGTTTTAAGTGTGAGAACCAGTATTGAATTTGGAAATATTTTAGTGAGGATAATTGTAGAAATTTATATGTGCATGTTATACAATTCTTCTTTATGTAGATGCTTTTATTGACATCAATATTTTTATTCAATTTCAACGTATCAGTATTATTATGTAAATTGTATGTTATCATCTAAGTGTATAAATTGGAATCTATATTGCATAGTAGCCAAACCGAATTACTGTTTTACCTTTTGTTTTATTGGAAGTAAATTGTGTGATATCAATGGTTGAGAAAAATTAGAGTATTCAGTAAGTTAATTAGAAATGAAATGCATTGATTATCTGAAGGGTATTAATTAGTAATATAAGTGGAGGTATAACTGTACTAAGTTAAAAATTTAGGTAATATTAATTTGGTAGGATTAAATATCATTCTACTGTAGGGTGGTAATAACAATAGGAGAAGGTATGGCTTTCTTATTAAAATTTAAAAAGGTGGATCTTCAGGTGATAGCTGAAGAATTGGGTGTTGTATTCGCGGAAGGTGATACCAGAATTCAGCTTAGGAAAAAGATAATGGACAGTGATGGGTATGACGAGGGGGTTGTTAAGGAATTATCTGACGCTATTGTTGCAGAACGATTAGAACACGAAAAATTAGAACGTTATATTCTAGGTGGCAAGGGCCGACAACTATCGTCGAAAAACGAAACCAGCATTCATTTATAGTTGAGTTAGCCGACGGGAGTAGGAAGCACGTGCACCAAAATAAAATACGAGAATTTATTGCTAAATGTAATACAGTTAATATTGTTTTTGAGGGTGATGAGGAATTTGGAGAAGTTGGGGAAATTCCTCTTTTGAACCGGGATCAGGAAGTAGAACGAGATATAGAGAGGTTCGAAATAAAAGGGTTATTTAACAGTCAAGCCAAAGATATAAAGGCTATTTTGAGGGAGAATAAAGAGGTGTTTATGGGTCCTGTACGACCAGCGGATGTAGGAGAACATCGTATTGATCTTAAACCGGGGGTGGAAAGGAAAAAGCCAAAGTTATATAGTGTACCGGTAGCTTATAAAGAGGAAGTAGATAGGCAGATTCAGGAGTTATTAGAATTAAATATAATCGAGGTGTCAAACGCTGAAATTAGTCATCCAATTGTTTGTGTGGCGAAAAAAGACGCAACCGTTCGACTCTGCATAGATTATAGAACTTTAAATTCGGTAACTCAGGTTCCAACCTTTCCGATGAAATATTCTCAAGAAATCATGTATACCGCAGGGGCGGCTAAGTATTTATCTCCGATTGATTTATTGAGGGGTTATTGGCAGATTAAAATGGCTGAGGAGTGTAAACATTTGACAGCTTTTACAACGCATAACGGAACTTATCAGTGGCGTACAATGCCTTTTGGATTATCAGGGGCGGCTGCCACGTTTCAGAAAGATATGAATGAGGTTCTTCAAGGTCATCGGAGGTATGCGGAAGCATATATTGATGATGTCATCATTTTCTCCGACACCTGGGAAGAGCATTGTGAGCATGTTAGGGCTGTCATTGAAGAGTTGGAAAAGAGAAATTTTACGATTAGGCTGGATAAATGTAAATTTGGAGAGAAATTGACTAAGTATTTAGGTCATGTAATTGGAGGTGGAACGCATGTACCTGATGAGGAGAAAATGGGAGCAATAAGGGATTTAAAAAAACCAAAAACTAAAAAGGAAGTTAGATCTGTTTTGGGATTAATGGGATTTTACCGATCTTACATTCCAAATTATGCCGAAATTGCTATACCTTTAACAGAATTAACCAAAGGGAAGGTTAAAAATACTATACCATGGGATGAAAGGGCAGAAAAAGCATTTAATACTCTTAAAGATGAGTTATGTAAAGTGACGAGTGTGGCTACACCTATCGTATGCCGGGAATATCAGCTCCACGCAGATGCTTCCGACCTGGCAGTAGGATGTTGTCTTACTCAAAAAGATGAAAAGGGTCAGTTTAAACCGATGGCTTTTGCCAGTCAGAAATTGTCAGGGGCTCAGCGTGCTTGGCCGAGTATAGAGAAAGAAGCTTGGAGTGTTCTCTTTGGGTTGCGAAAGTTTGAAAAGTGGACCTATGGATCTCAAATTGAGATCATTACGGATCATAATCCATTAAAATTTCTCACTGAAACAACCCCAAGGTCCCCCAAACTCACTAGATGGGCTCTTGCCTTGCAACGCTGGAACCTGAGCATTTCTCATCGTCCAGAAGCTCAACATTTGAATGCTGACGCAATTTCTAGGCTACATAGAAAGAGCTGGGAAGAACAACCAGTTGTTAGCCCATCAGCATCAACGACCCAGTAGTGGACAACCTTAAAGGGATGTCATCACACGTTTAATTTTTTGTTTCTGTTTATGTGTAAATATTTTTGAATTTTGTGTTTATAATAGTGTATTACTACGTGTATTGTTTATGTAATATTAATATTAGTACAAGGTTCAGTAGAGATGCATATTTTTCGACAGAAAAATCTCTGAAAAGGGTTTTTTTTTATTACATTAGATTAATTTCGTATGCAGCGATTTTCTGCAGTTCCATATATTGACCTTCTATTTTATTATGTTGAGCTGATCCAGAGTGTCAGGTTCTGAGACCACACCTGCTACGGATTGGAATTTTCGATATTTCTCTATCTTAATCTCTTGTGTATTGTATGGCTGTGTACTAGAATTTTCAAGGTGACATTCTTTCTTTGTTGAAGGGAGAATCGACAGGTAATCCTGTACAGGTGGTGTTGGTAGAAAGAGGAGATTGCTGATAGGCGTGTTCATCCGTCAGTGAGGTATGCGGATGATGAGCAGATAAGCAACATGTCACTAAGCAAGAAAGGAAAGAAGGATGTGCCCAATGAATAAGCTCCAAAGGGGGTTGACATTGGGGACGCATGTGAGTGTGTCTTAGAGTGTGCTCTGTGTTGTAGAGCGGAAGCAGTGCGTTTCTGGAGAGCAAGGGACATAGACGTCCTGGTGTTTAGTGCTCTGGGCCGAGAAGTGCAGGCCGAGTATCCTTGTGTTCGGAGATTCGAGGTTGATCTCCGATAAAGTGAATCTAACGTGTATTGAGTGTGAGGTGGAAGGTGTAATTTGAATAGTACACAGCCAACCTTTACTGTATTTAATTTAATGTTGAACCGGATCATCTATATCCGAGTTGTAATTGTGTATAATTTTAAATAGCGTATTTGTTGTGTACATATATTCTAAATAAACTGTTATTTCAGTTAATTGACAGCGTCAGTGTTCGTTTACACAATCCTCACAGTCGGTGACCGATATCACCTAATAATATCGGTGGTGGCAGCTATAACTACCAAGGACTTTCTTCAAAGTTGTGCGGGCTGAGAGGAACGTCCGACACAGAGTATCAGACCAGATAAAGTGATCGTTGAGGTTAATTGGGTGAAATAGTCCTCCAGTGTTCGTGTCCGGGATAGCTCAGTTGGTAGAGCATTGGCGGCTTCAGCCAATACATCCCTGGTTCGAATCCTGGCTCGGACTTTTTTCACCCAAAAATTAACAAGTTGGAAATTGCACGTGAAGCGTAGCAAATGAGGTGCGTTCGTACGATAACGAAGTTTTAAAAATATCACTCTCATATATCAATCTCATAAAACTGTAAATAATTACAATTAAAATGCGCACCAAACAATGTTCTCCCTATACTATTATGCAATGGAATACTTTTGTGTGGCCTTGTAAATCAATAACAAATATTCTTTTAACCACAGATTATGCAAAATGTATATTATAATATCTATTTTATAGATGAAAATCAGTTTTATTAGGTTCGAATGTGTGTAACACCATTAAAATGCATTTGAAACATTTTTCCCCATTAACCGTAATGTAACGGAATACTTTTGATTGTCCCTGTAATTGAACTATGCGTCCGATTTTGATAAAATTTGAAATAACATGACAAAATTATGTAATAATTATGTATTCAAAATTTCAAACGATTAAAATGCATTTGAAATTTTTTTTCCCCATTGACCGTAATGTAACGAAATCTTTTGATTGTCCCTGTAATTCATCTATGCATCCGATTTTCTTAAAATTTGAAATGACTCGACAAAATTATGTAATAATAATATATTTTAAATTTCAAACGATTCGGTCTGGTAGTTTTCGCGTTGTTATATGCGGGCGGACAGACAGACGGACGGACAGAACGACAACAATAGGTGCTACGTATGTACATAATTACGAACGCACCTAAAAATGGAAAAATTACATCAATTATAATTAATTTACCGATTGAATAATCGCGTTTCAAAATTAATCGAACATATTATTGTAGTTTTATATATACAGCTTATTGTGCTCCCTGTTGATGTGTAATAGAAAACCGAAAAATTAATTTGAATAAATATCATGATCGAAATTAACTCGTTTTTACTCCGATTAATTGAATGAAGCAAGATATTTAAGATGAAAATGAATTTTGATACAGTATTAAACTAATAATATTGAAATATTGAATTAATAATGTTCAAGAATTAACATTTGCAACTGTTTTTTGAACCATCAAGATGCGTGAGATAGAGGAGAGCTTTGTGTTTGCACATCTAACTAGTTTAAATTGTTTTGTATGGTTAGATATAAAATTTTCTATAATTCAAGTAGTTTTTAGTCAACAGTACTTTTGAAATAGCATTCCGGCTTGTGAATTTGTTCACTTCGAGTCCTGCTTTACAATGATTACAGTATCTGCATCCTGCGACCAGATCGGATCTGTTTAAACCTCATAATATTTTAACCTCATAATATTTAGTAAAAATATTTTAAAAAATTTTTTTGATCACGCATAGTTTCATTTTTTAAATTATCAAAATAGAGGAACTCATCAAAATTTTCAAAAAAAAAAAAAAAGATAAAAAGTATATTAACTATAGTGTTTTATTATCAAATAAGATAAAAGCATTCAAAGTTTAAGGGGGAAAAAAAAGGCTGTAAAATAAAATAAATAAAAATTACTGTAATCTTTTACTTTTCGTGATTACGGCTTTGACTTTGTTATTCAAACCTTGGACACTGTAATACTATTGCTTCAAAATGTTACCTTAAATTTTTTTTTTTTTTTTTTTTTTTTTTTTTTTTTTTGTGTGTGTGTGTGTGTGTGTGTGTTTAAACGGAGGTATGTTTTTTAATTATCACATCGTTAATGATGTAATCGTTAAAAAAAATAAAAAAAAACGAAAAAAAAACTGAGGGTATACGCATTAAGCAGAGAGTATACGCTCAAGGCAGAGGATATACGTTAGTGTCTATGTACTATAGCTTTCTTGAGAAATAGAGGATATATACTGCTCCTTTAAAAAAAATACAGAAGGTATACGGCATATACCCCCGTATATACCCACCACCACATCCCGAAAAATAAAATAATAAAGTACACAAAAAGGACTTTACTCCTGATGATTTCGGAGAGAGGGAGTATACCGTTCCTTATACAATAATTCTTAGAGCGTTTGCGTGAAAAAACGTGAAATTTTCTTAAGAATTGTGAAACATAATCTTTAAAAAAAAAGCAACGTCGAAGCCACAAAACAAATGGGTTTTCTCACACGAACTTCCAATGAAATATCTGCAAATAGCTCCCACATATCCATCTCTAAATTCCGCGCATACGGCTTGTCAACTAGCGAGACTGATTCCCCGCTAAAATTACCGTCTCTAAACAAGCAACAAAACTACCCCTAAATTTAAAGCTCTACCTCTACGAAAAACAAAACCGAGGTCTAAAAATATCAGGCAGGTATCTAACCTTGCTACTACTGTTTTGAGTGCGCAATACAGTAGCGGCCGCAATTGGCAGATCTGGGGGAACGAGGCGTGGTCGCTGTCAGCCAATAGGAAATGAGGTTTGAGGTTTGATTGACAGGCAAGGGGAAAAGAGATTTTATTGGCTGGCAGAAATTGTCTGATTTTAATGAGAGGGTTTGATAATTTTGTGGTTGCATGTGGTATGTTACAGAGAAGTGGATGATCGCCCGTAGGATGTAAATTTCAGGAGGCGCTGATAATTTGCTGATTGGTTATTATTACAGGTATGTGAATATTGATTTGTTTGTTACCAGTTCTTAGTTAGTAATAGTGATCATTAAAATTCTGGAAATGCCCTGATTGAGGGGCCATAATATCTGCATGCAAATACATTTACACACATTGATCGTAATTTGGATCTTATTTATTTATTTATTTTCTGTTTGATCATAATTTTGTAACTCAACTGAAATGATTTTTTTTTTTTTTTCGCGCTTTTTATTCATTTAATATCAGTGACAATGAATCAATTAGGAAAACATTTACATCCATTGAAATAAGTTCAAACCAGTATTTTTAATTAAAATTAACTATTTAAAATTACAGTTAATACATATGGGATCATTCGGAAAATTCTGATGTAGTCGGTTGAGATAGTGTTAAAATAATTGAATGTCTTCGGAAATTATAACAAATTTATTACAAAATAAGTAAATGAGTTTTCTATACGTATATTATAAAAACAAATTTTTATACCAAATATTACGGTGAAAATGTGGCATTTGTGGATTTTAACTTTATTTAAAACCCGCAGAATTTTCTGGATGATCTAATAAATGCCTATGCAATAAATTTTAACAATAAAAATTTTAACAATTCTATGACAATGAATCAGTTAATTCAAAAACTTTTAAAGAATTTGCTTCCATTTAAATAAGTCTTTTAATTAAATCTTTTAATTTAATTAAATCAATACTTTTAGTTCCAAATGTCTGAATTAAATTTACAATTTAAAAGTAAAAATCTGCGAAATAATTTTTCACAAACTTTTCAAAAAAATTCCAAAACTGAAACTTTATACTTGTGTAGAATATCCTTCAGCGAATTAAATTATGAGGCATATTAATATAAATGAAAGTTCTTTTAATATAAGTTCATTTAATACCAATTAAGTGGAAATTTTTTAACACATTTGCATACAATTGAATAAGTTTTAACCAGTATTTTAATTAAAATTACCTTCTTAAATTTACAGTTCATAAATGCCTATGAAATATGTTTTAACGATTACTTATAAAAAATTTACAATTCAATGGTATTGATAGAAAAACTCTTAAAAAATTTGCTTCAGTACTTTTAGTTCGAATTGTTTGAATTATGTATGCAATTTAAATGTAAAGATCTGCAAAATAATTTTTCACAATAATTAAAAAAAATTAAATTTGTAACTTTACACATCTTGTAGCCAAATTAAATCATGAGGCATATTAAAAAAGAAAAGCAAGTTATCTTTTGTTTGGAATATTTTTTTAATATCACTGGCCAATTAATTATAATTTATCTAAATTGACCAGAAGACAGTTTTTTCATACGCATAAAAAATACATTACACACTGCTCCACTAGCGTGGCAATTGAAAGATTATGATATATAATAAGGATTAACAATAAATAAAATTACTTCCAATAATAATGAATCATTTAAACATAATTACTAATAAAATTATCATAAAAATCATCATTTTAAATATTTTAAATAGAAGATTTAAAAAATTGAAAATTGTAGACAGTGGGGATTTTTAAATTTTGATAAAACAGGTTCTCGTGGGAGAGAAAGGGGTGTATTTTAACAAAGTAAGGGCGCAATTATTCCCTTCAAGAGATTTGATATGTCATACTTTATCAGCCACATCACAAACCAGACTTTTTTTTTTTTTTTTTTTTTTTTTTTTTTTTTTGTAGCTGCCAACTTGTACGGATTTTTCTTACCACTAAAATTTAATGAAAAATTTTCGACTTTTTTAAATGCTAAAATTCCTTGAATTTCGGTGATTCAGTTAGCTATAATCTTCCACAAAATTTTAATGGTATGAAAAATCCGCACAACTTGGCAATTATAACTTTAATACAAAAGAAACATTAGCATTAAATAAACACTTTAACCCTTAAATGCATAGGATAGAACGCGTTCCAAAAAATGCGCAATTCAAAGAATCAGAATTCATACCAGAAAAATCTAAATGTTAAATTTTTCTTTATTTAATTACGAATGGTCTGTCATTAAGTAAAGTGAAAATTGCTCTTTTAAATTTCTGGTGAGAAGACGGAATATGTGAATAAACCCCCCAATAAATCGGGAACACTTATGGTATCGAAAATGATACAATATGCATTTAAGGGTCAAGATAAGAAATTAATGATTATTAATTATGTTTATTAAATCTTTACTACTGCAACATTCACTAAGTGAGAAGTGAAACACATTAATCGTGTACTCATACTAAACTATCAACTCATATTACTAAATTGTATTATACTTGTCAATCGAAGTGTTACAGAGAGATGTAAAGTATTTTTAAGTACCATTCAGGTATATTGAAGATTAAAAACTTTGTAAAATAGCTCGCAGGGTTCATACGGGTACCGCTATTTTCCAGGTGAAATAACAGCATCTTTTCATAGAAAAATAGCTCTAGTTCAACTACATGAAGTTTCGCATTATTTAACCCTTTGGGGACGAGCGACACGTATACGTGCCGCAAAAGGCTTAGGAATCTCTGTTTATCTCCATCAGTAAAATTTTACTGTAAAATCTGCCTTATTTAATCAGAGCATTTTCTCGATTTAATTAGGCACATATTTCTGTTTTTTAAAACTGGTGACAAAATATTAAAAATTTCGTAAAAGACTCCCGTCGTGAAGGGGTTAATCAGAGATTTTCTATGAGAAAATACTGGCACCAAAGAATTTCCTCGTCATGAAATTCCAGGACCCATACGAGCCCTAGTCTTGCAACAATGCTCTCTATTTTTATTTATTTATTTATTTATTTATTTATTTTAACTCTTTGAGAGGCAAACAATAATGTCTCTGCTCTCACCGGAAAAATTGAAAAATTTTGTTTTAAAATAAGAAAAGGCAATTTTTCAACATTTTCCCATCAAAGTTAAAAATACAGTCAAAACTCGTTAACATGAACCTCTTAGCGAAATCAAAATTTTGTTCATTTTAACAGTATTTCATGTTATGAATATAGAATCTTTGTATTTGTCTTTATAGGGGATTGTGAAAACAATTCATGTTAAAAGTAGTTTATGTTAAGCGTGTTCATGTTAACGAGGTTTGACTGTATAGAATCTCGTTTAAATTATAGGTGGGTTAAAATCTACCCCACTGCCAATCAGGAGATTAATTACATGTTATATTACATACAAAACCAAACTTATGAACTTTATCGATGATTTTTATAAATCTTTACGAATATCGCCTGTAATATATAAACGCATTTCGAACAAGAAAAAATATTTATTTAAATATGTCTTGTTTCATTGTGTTCTTTATATAAATGCATTTATTACACATTTTTTCCGGTGTGAACATCGATTATTTGATCTGAATTTAAAAGAATATTTTTAAAATTACGTGTTATTTTTACCTGCAAAACCATATTTATCTACTTGTTAATAATTTCCGTAAAACTTTACAGGTGTCGCCTGTAATAAATAAACATGTTTCGAACAAGGAAAAATATTTATTTAGATGCGTCTTGTCTCATTTTATGTTTTTTTTTTTTTTTTTTTTTTTTTTTTTTTTTTTTGCATATAAAACCATATTTATAAACTTTATCGATAATTTGCACAAAATTTTACCAATATCATCTGTTATAAATCAACACGTTTCGAACAAGAAAAGTTATTCATTTATAGATGTGTCTTTTTTTATTGCGTTCGCTATAAAAATGTATTTATTACACATTTTTTCATGTGTAAACATCGATTATTTGATCTATATTTAAAAGAATATATTTTATAATTACATGTTATGGTTACGTATAAAACTATGCTTATCAATTTATCGATAATTTCCTTAAAACTTTTCCGGTATCGCCTGTAATAAATAAAAACGTTCCGAACTAGAAAAAATGTTTCTTTAGATGCAGCTTGTTTCATTATGTTTTTTTTTTTTTTTTTTTTTTTTTTTTTTAATATAAAAATGTAATTATTACACATTTTTTTTTCTCCTGATGCTTCCCATCGCTTATTTCATCTAGATTTAAAAAAGCATTTTTAAAATTACATGTTATAAATACAAAACCATACTTATCAACTTTATCGATAATTTCCGCAAAGCTTTACCGGTATCTTCTGTAATAAATAAACACGACTCGAAGAAGAAAAATTATTTATTCAGATGTGTTTTGTTTCATTATGTTCCTTACACAAATATATTTATTACACATGTTTACTTTCTTCTATCTTTACAAGAAGAAAGTATTGGATTCATCAAAATTATCGACTTCCGGTTTTCGACGGATTTATACGTTTTAGAAGGTCCTGAACACGTTTTGACTATTTTTAGAAAATGTCTGTCTGTGAGTCTGTCCGTCTGTCTGTGAGTCTGTCTGTCTGTATGTGACAAAAAATTTGTGGGCTCTCTATATCAAGAACTAATGCTCGAAATTTAATAAAATTTTATATTCAGTTAGACCTTGATATGAATTAGTGCCTATTGGTTTTTGGTGAAAATTGGCATGCAGGTGGCGCTGCTATACTACGTTTTTCATGATTTTCAAGATTGCTATATCTCAAGAACTAATGCACAGAATTTCATCAAACTTCAGATTCTGTGACCCTTTAATACACTATATTGCCATTGATTATGGGACACTTGCGATTTTAGACATTTTACTAAATATCTAGAAAAATACATGAGGAATCATCTCGAAACTCTTAGTGTATAAATATAATAGTATAAGTCATACATCTCCGTGAAGATTTTTTCCCGAAACTCCAAAGGGGACCGTCAACAAATTAAAAAAGAATGAATATCTTTTGAATAACCCTGTCAAAACTAATGTAGCAAAAGCGCTCAAACTCTAGATTGTGATTGAATGCCTTATTGTAATAAGCCTTGTTCATTTTTATGCAAATAGAATGCATACTCGCAGAGTAATTAAGGTTTTTATAAAAATGATCCCAAATTTTTCCAAGTTTTTTCCTTATAATTTTCAGAGTTCTTAATATAAAATATTATTTTTTTTCAGAAAATATGACAAACAACATTGCACACAGTACCCTGCAATCAGAATTAAAAAATAATGAAAATTGTATAAAAAATGAGTTGGTTTACTAAATAATTTTTTACTGCGCATGCGTCAACAATATCAAAATTTCATTTGCATATTATGTTAGCTAAATGTATAGAGCAACTTTTGTGAAAGTCACAAAATCATAACTTGAAAATTCTGACAATAATCGTCAATTGAATAAGTCGAAAATCCGTTATTCTTAAAATGAAGCAAAAACAAGAGGGATTGTATCCATATATTCATTGATTAGTGTCAATATAGAAAACACAATATGGGATGTACTACTGCATTTGGATAAAATCCTTCATTTTTTTGCTTCATTTTGGAAACAACGGATTTTGTCCTTTTTCTATAGACGATTACTTTCAGAATTTTCAAGCTATGATTTTGAGACTTTTACAAAAGTTGCTCTATACATTTAGCTAACATAATATGCAAATGAAATTTTGATATCTTTGACGCATGCGCAGTAAAAAATTATATAGAAAACCTACTCATTTTTCATACAATTTTTATTATTTTTTAATTCTGATTACAGGGTACTATGTGCAATGTTGTTTGTCATATTTTCTGAAAAAAATATTATTTTATATTAAGAACTCTGAAAATTATAATGGAAAAACTTGGAAAAATTTGGGACCATTTTTATAAAAACCTTAATTACTCTGCGAGTGTGCATGCTATTTGCATAAAAATGAACACAGTGTATTACAATAAGGCATTCAATCATAATCTAGAGTTTGAGCGCTTTTGCTACATTAGTTTTGACAGGGTTATTCAAAAGATATTCATTCTTTTTTAATTTGTTGACGGTCCCCTATGGCGTTTCGGTAAAAAATCTTCACGGAGATGTATGACGTATACTATTATATTTATACACTAAGAGTTTCGAGATGATTCCTCATGTATTTTTCTAGATATTTAGTAAAATGTGTAAAATCGCAAGTGTCCCATAATCAATGGCAATATAGTGTATACATAGACGCTGATTAAGTTTTGGGGTAAATTGGCCAGCAGGTGGCGCTGCTATGCCACGTTTTTCATGATTTTCATGATAGCTATATCTCAAGAACTAATGCGTAGAATTTCACCAAACGTCAGATTCCGCGATACCTTGAGATACATAGCCGCTGATAAGGTTTTGGTGTGAACTGCCCTATAGGTGGCGCTGCTATGCAACATTTTGCACGATTTTTGCGATAGCTATACCTCAAGAACTAATGCAGAGAACTTCATGAAATTTTAAATTCTGTTGCACTAGAATATATAACATAATTAGACGCTGATTACATTTTGGTATTAACCGTGCAACAGGTGGTGCAGCCATGCTGCATTTTGCACGATTTTTCCGATAGCTGTATCTCAACAACCAATGCACAGAATTTCATCAAACTTCAGATTTTGTTACAAAATGATATGTAACATAATTACACGATGATTACGTTTTGTTATAAATCCTTCAACTGATGGTGCTGTGTGCTATATTTTACACGGTTTTTTTTAAAACTAGCTATATCTCAAGAACTAATGCACAGAATTTCATCAAATTTCAGATTCTTTTACATCATAACATAATTAGACGCTTTTTTACGTTTTGGCATAAATTGTCCAAGATATGGTTTTGCTGTGCTATGTTTTGCAATTTTTTTGTTATAATTATATCTCAAGAACTAATGGACGAAATTCCATCAAATTTCAGATTCTGTTAGGTCTTGACATCAGTAGATGCTTATTAGGTTTTAGTATAAATTACCCAACATGAGGCACTACTAAGCTCATTTTCTCAGAATATTGATTAAATTTTGCGTTTTAGGCTTTTCGGATACCAGAATCTCATTAGGCTAGGTCAAATGTTCGAGGAAATTCGATAGTGGGTAACTTTGGGGGCACCACGTTTTTTTTTTTTTTTTTTTTTTTTAAATATTAAAATGTACTTATGAGATAGAAGAAAGTTTCGGGATTGACACATCCAACTAGTTTCCCGATGTAAACATCGCAGATTTGTTCTATTCGTAGCTCACACTGAAAAAAAAAAAAAAATGCGGAAATTGTAGGTAAGTTGGCTGTAGTGTTGAGATTTCAACGTTTTTGGACACCAGTATTTTTTAGTAAAAATTTCTTTCTCTTAAATTTCAAAAACATTCCCATTAAATGAAAAAGCATTTTCTATAACAAAATACTGGTGTGCAAAACGCGGAAATCTCATCCCTGATTGCAAGGCCCGACGAACAAGTTTTCGTGCCCAGGGAACTTTGAGTTTTTTGTGCCGCCCTTAGATTGGTTAATTTACTGATTTTTTTTTTTTTTTTTTTTTTTTAATGCAAATTAAGCATTTAAGTGAAAATTGTTAACTCAAAGAAATAAGTTTTCCGGAAAAGCGAAGAATGGTTACAGGAATAAAAATATTTTTCTATTCTTTATTGAAATGCGCTTTCAACCATGTATCAACACATATTTTTGTCATTTCATCATATTAATATCCCAGATATCACAATTGTCCACAATTATGACCTTTTTAATGGAAATTTAGCTGGGATTGTAAAAACCTTAATGTCCCTCAGAAGTTTCGTGCCCAGGGCATAGGCCCTATATGCCCATCTGATAGTCAGGGCCTGCCTGGTGAAAAATTACAGGTACATTATTGTTGAGCTTTCAGTCCAATTTCAGTTCGTCAGTCACAAGGAAATAACCACTGTTCACTTTATTCTCACTTTTAAACCTAACCCCATATACGTTATTACTTAAAGGACTTGCCCATTTGCTAATTACCAGCGAAAAAAATAATTTTTTTTACTAACTCGTGTATAAGTCGCCCCCCCCCCCTCCCCAATTTTCAACTACCAAAATTTTTCAACTCATACACTAGTATATTTGGTATTTCTTTTCTTTTCTTCTTCTTTTTTTCTAATTTTCGTTTAATTTGCTGATTTTTTAGTAACCAATCTACTCGAAATCTATAACCATAAGAGAGACAAACAATTTCTTTTGCATTATGTTTCGGCAACACATAAATGCTTCGTCGATACCCCCCCCCCCCCCTTTAAAAAAATTGGAACAATATTTAAATATGAAGTAGGAAAAAAATTTTTGATGACAGAAGGGAGTTGAAGAATAACTTTTTTTTTCATATTATTATTTATTTTTTTCCAAGTAATTCTCGTGAATAAAAAGTAAAGCTCATAAAAGTGTCTTTTAAGAAATCATTCGAGAGGAAATTTTAATGAACAATTAACATAATAGGATTTCCAAAATATGTTGCTTATGAAACAAAGTATTAACCTCCAAATCTAGATCTTGCTTTGTTTATTTCTATTGCCATATCCGATTATTTTTCTTTTAATCACAAATTACACTAGTTGGATGTGCCAATCCCTAAACTTTCTTCTATCTCATACTTACATTTTAATATTTAAAAAAAAAATAGTTGATCATTTTAATGCTTTAATAATTTTAATTCAATACCATACCGACTTTGATTTTCATATGAAATATATACTTCAGTCAATTAATCGGAGTAAAAACGAATTTCCGTCTCTGCACGAGCCGATGGACAATATAATGATAGGCATATTTTTTTTCAAATTCGGGGAGAACCTACTTGCCATACCAAAAAATAATCATACACAAAAATTTTAGTTCAGTTCTAGGCCTGACTTCATACACTTTTAGGTGGTGCAATATTGTAAATGGCATAAAAATCGAGATTGCAGCGCCCCCTTCGGGCGCATTTTTTTCAAATTCAGGGAGGACCAACTAGCCATAGCCATGCACTTACACAAAAAATTTGGTTCAATTCGATGCATAACTTTATATACTTTTGGTCGGTACAATATTGAAAATGGCACAAAAATCGCGATTGCGGCGCCCCCTTCCAGTGGAATATTTCAAAATTGAAGGAGGACCTGCTTGCCATAGCCAAAAACATTCATAAAAAATTTGGTTCAATTCTATGCATATCTTCATACACTTTTTGATGGTAGAATGGCGACATACACACAGACACACAAACAGACGGACAGACAGACATTTTGTAAAAACATGTTTTTTGGAATCTCTGACCCCTAAAACGTGTAAATCCGTCGAAAACCGCAGAGTCGAAAAAAATTTCGATTACAATACTTTCTTCTATTGAAGATAGAAGAAAGTAATAAAAGTTCCTCCTGGTATTTCAAATCCTGGAATATGTTTCTTTAAGATTTACTTTTTGCTTTTCAGTAAAATTATTAAATAGTATATTGAGACTCTTTACTAATATCTTCTTTTCCTTTATTTTCTACTTTTTTCTGTTTATTTGATTGTTTTCAAAGAAATAAGTAGGATTTTCAAGGTTCGTACACTCCTTGGAATTTCCAAGGACTCTACCGCCAATATTAAAAATAAGAAAATTTACATTTAATTTTTAAACCACAACATTCGCAAACCCCGCCTTCATTTACAGATTTTTCGATATTTTTCGGCTGTGAAACACTTTGAAAATATTCTTAAAATTTAGTGGTAGAACTGTGCGAACCCTGGATTTTATACATTTTTTTAATTGCACATTTAAATAATAAATAAATTTTTAAAAATGAAAAAGTTAGAAGTGCGAGACAGACAATAATTTAAAAAACATGTAAGCAATTTTTTTTTTTTTTTTTTTTTTTTTTTTTTTTTTTTTTTTTAATTAGGCAAAAATATTTCTTTTAAAAAATCAGGGATAAAAAGATTAAAAATTCTGTAAAAGACACGAAACAAATAGGCATTATATGAAAGTGTTTTTCAAAAACATTAATCAGCTAAGTAGTTAAAATACCATTGAAAAAAAACTCGCAGAAAGACATGAGTTTTATTTTCTAGAAATCTTTGAAAAAAGGACTTCTAACAGAAAGCGAACACGTGCAATGACTATCATTTACAAATACAGTCGAGTCTCTCTATAACGAAACTCCATACATCGAATTTCTCTATATAACGAATTTTTAGTAGGATCGGTCTCCTTTTCGCATGATTACATTAAAAACAGTCTCTATATAGCGAAATATCTATTTCCATATAACGAATTTTTTCATAAATTGGTCTTAATTTACTCAGTTTTAAAAAAGCTTCGAAATCATATGGAATCAATTTCCATCACTTATTTTTGATTTATCGTTCAATGCTGAGTTTTTTATATTACTTTTCTCCTTGTTCTTTAAATCCAACGAATTCGTCCCACCATCCACACATCTTTCCACATCCTTCTCAAAACAGAGTCCATTGGATTGTTACACATATAAGAGAGGAATCAATGAGAGGCACATAAGAGAGGCCTTCAAATGGAGGGAAATGTTAATTACAATTTTTCATTCCTTGCTAAAATTTGAGCTTTTTTGAGAGCGTAACAATTTTAAAATCAAAACAACGAAAAATTACATATATCATCGTCTGAAATTAATGCAAGTCTTCCTTATTTGATTTTCATTAAGCTTTCGAATAAATGTCTATTCTCTTTTTTGAAACAATTTCATTAAGAAATAAAATGCTACGTTAATATTTACTTTTAAACATTTCAAATTCTTAATTAAAAGATCAAAAATAATATTTTTTCAAAATTTACATATTAAATACGATTTTTAACATCATTCTCTATACATCGAATTTCTCTATATAACGAATTTTTTAATGGAATGATGGATTTCGTTATATAGAGACTCGACTGTATTACTATACTAAATGTTAAATATCTGCAATCAACAATAGAAATTGTATAGAAATATTATTGCATTAGCACATTAAATAGGTAATAGTATTAAGTGATTGAATAATTTACTAAGTTTGCAGAATAAAAACTGCCAAACTATGCCTGTTTACAACCAATGGAAATAGAAAGTGTTCAAAAATATTATTGTAGGTGGGTTAATCCCACTGGAAATTCTCAAACACAAAAATAAACACGTTTCGTATTACTTTTTGTCTCCAAATTCACTGCACATTAATGTATTGTGAAACGTTTCTTGTGGTGTGATTGTGTTCTTAATATATTGCAAAAGTGTTTCGCTCTAGGAATGTGTTTTTAATATGTTGCAAAAGTATTGTTCTTTAGAAATGTGTTCTTAAGGATATATTCGAAAAAATACTTTCCACTATCAACAGCTCGAAATTTTCTGATACAATTTCAGATGCATTTTTTAAAGTAGAAACATGAAACTTGCTGAGGGGATTTTTGAAGAGACGTATAAGGTGCTGTGTGATGTCATTTTGCGCTCAATTCATATAAGAATTTGATTTATAAACAAGTACCTTCTCAGTATGACCCTTTTTTTAGTTCCCAGATCTCCAGCTTCGAAAAATGTGGATCAAAAGGTGAACTTTGACTGCATTTTATGTAATATTTTCTGCATTTATCAAAATTTTGACAGACACGGCACCTTGAGTAGTTTCTAAATAAGAGAATCTGAGAGTTTGATGCATTTGAGAGCAAAAGAGAATCTAAAAAAAAAAAAAATCGGAAAATAAGCAGTTTGAATCGAAATACACCTTTAATATGTTGCAAAAGTATTGCTATCTAGAAATGTGTTTTTAATATGTGGCAAAAGTATTGCTATCTAGAAATGTGTTTTAATATGTGGCAAAAGTATTGCTATCTAGAAATGTGTTCTTAATATATTGCAAAAGTGTTTCGCTCTAGAAATGTGTTCTTAATATATTGCAAAAGTGTTGTTGTCTAGAAATGTGTTATAAAAATAGTGTTCTTAAATGTGTTGAAATGGTGTTGTAAATAGTGTTGTGTTGTACAACATTTTGTCCCCAAATTAGCAACATGATGTAAACACCACACAATTTAAAACACTAGGGTAACATCCCCAGTAATTGGCATGCACCAGTTATTGGCACATCCTACAAACATGTCCTAAAATAAGATTTATATCCAGTCTTTTAAAAATGCAAGACTATATACCAGTCATATGCTCATTTACGTTAAAGATTATAAGTTTGATTTATGCTATTAGATGACAATAGTGCCTAGGAAAGAGAAACAATTATGGCTTGTATGAAATTAGCCATTTTTGTTGCAAATGCTTCTTCTTTGGTTTAAGGAAGGCATGCTTTTCAATTCATTATTATATGATTTATAATATATTTTAAATTTTAATTGACTACAGTTTTCTTTAGTTAAAAAGGGTTACTTTAATTGTGTAAAAGTATTTTCGACACAAATATTTGGATTTCTGAATTAATGATAGATGCCACTTAATGGTGCTTCAATTTTGCTAGTTCCAAGTAATTGGCACCTATTCTAATTACAAGGAATTCGCAAGGAATTTGAGACTAAACCACTTATTTTAGAAGTACTTTTAAAGTTATAGACTAATTTTGTTTATCATTTGTTTTTATTTGAAAATATGAAATATTATCAGAAATTGGAATCCATTAAAGCTTCGTATGACAATTACTGGGTACAGCATGACAATTACTGAGTATTAATGTATGTATATTGTATTGTTTTAAAGTGTTCACATTTCAGACTAATATGCTGATTTCTTACTCACAAAAACCTGAATTATGTCATCTTCATCTACAGTAAATTAATTTAAAGCGATTAAACCCAATGCAAAATGTAAAGTTTTTTTAAAATATAAACTTGTGCCAATCACTGGATCACAAGGTGTCATTCATTGGTGCTCTAGGTGCCAATTACTGGTGATTTCAGTAACTTTTTATAAATATATTTTTATAAAAATACATTTTCAATTTTTTTTTTTTTTTTTTTTTTTTTTTGCTTTTAGTGGGCAAAATAGATGCACAGATATGCATTCTTTGATTTAAAAATATTTCCAAGTAAATATCTTATTTCTTTGTAATGAAAATTGAAGTAAGTTAAAAGACAAATTCTTAAAGTGCCAATTACTGGGGATGTTACCCTATAAAACAACACATGCAAAACATTTTCAAAATATTTTCAGCATGGTGGCTTTAAAATTACACAATTTAAAAAATGAATGCTTTGAAATATATTTTGAAAACACATTTTCTCCTCTTGTAATTTTTAGCAACACTTTTTGCACATTTTTTTTATTTCGTCCAACACATTTGTAACACATTCACAACACAATCAAAAACTATTTTAGTTAGATGTGTTGATTTGTATGTTCAGTTAGTGTTGCAAAAGTGTTTCACGCATTTAGAGTGCAAATAAGCATGGCTGCCACAGGGGACTATTACTTACCCATCATACGTAGCATAGGGTAAGTCTTGCAATCGTTTTGAAAATCGAAAAAAAAATTTTCACGGATTTACACGTTTTAGATAGTGGAGATTCCGAAAAACATATTTTTAGAAAAAAAAATTTGCCGTCTGTCTGTCTGTCTGTAAACGCTCTATCTCCCGAACAAATTGAGATAGAGACTTGAAATTTTGTATGTAGTTAGTATGTAAGAATGGGACGAACCCTATTTAATATCAGCAACCTCGATTATACGGAACTATTTTTTTCGGACTCTCGAAAAATTCGTTCTAATGAAAGGTACATAAAAATTTTCGAATTTTTTTGTTCTAAGGAATGGACGTAAAAGGCAATAAAATAACACACATTTTGCATATAGAACGAAGTCGATCGGATTATTAGTTGCCGAGATACTTGTAATCTTGTTTTCCACATTCTTCGATTTTTCACGACCCTGTATTTCAGTCAAATTTCAATTCAGAAGTATATTTTAATTGGAAATGAGACGCTTAATCCGACGCAGTTAATTGTTAGTTGATAGTTATTATTTTTGGAGTTATAAGGATGTTTCTTTTACGCAGTTCGGTACTATTTGAGTAGTTTCGCGTTTTATATAATTTGTCGAAATTGGTAATCAGCAGTTCTTTAATATAGCATTACTATATATATTAACAATATTTAAATTTTGTTTATAATTGCAATGCATTATATAAATAGTTTCACATGTTTTATTTTCATATACATATCCATGATGGGTAAGTATTACGGTGGCCCCCAACGACTAGTTTTTTTATTCTAACTGGTAGTACATTCTCAAAACAGAAATCCTTTGACAATATTTGCAAGAGAAATATGCTGTAAAATTTATATTATAAAAATATAAAAATAGTTACTTGTAGCAGCCATGGATGGATGTAATTAGTTGAATATAATTTAAATTGGATATAGTTTAGTTAGATATAATCAGTAAAGTTGTATGTAACGGGTATAGTTGAATATATTTTTCTAATTAGTTAAATTCGAGAGATGATTGAAGAGAAAAATCTATTAAATTGTGCCTTATCGCAAATAGAAACATTAGATATTCATGAATATTAATGTTTATTATGCATTAGTGCGTTAATTAGAGGTAATCAGCAAATTTCGTTGAATTACGATAACATTTGTAAAATTAAAATATTTCTAAATGATGTATATACATATATATATATATATATATATGTGTGTGTAATAAAAATAAGATATATTCATTGATATTATTCTAATATTGCGTTAATATGAAATAATGAAAAATTCGTTGAATTACTTTCATAACTGTATTGGTGTCTGTTTGCATAGCTAATTGCATTAGAAAAGAATGGGGAATATTATTGCAATAAAGTATTAATTATTTTATAGCATACTTGTTCAATCTCTATAAAATTTGTCGGTATAAAATCTGTTAAACGATACCTTTTTCATGCATGTCAACCTCCTCTTTTTTAAATCAAAAAATTATACTCCCTCTGTCCCAAATTAGTTGCGACATTTAGATTGAAAATTTTGTCCCAAATTAGTTGCGACATTTCAAGTAGGCGGAGTCATAGATAACTTGTGATGCAATTTAGTAAATCGACACCAGTAAAATTATATACTAAGTGTCATACATAATGAAACTCGAATGCAAAGTAATAGAAATAAGAAATAATATCCTGAAGAAGGAAATGAATAATAAAGACGCGTTTTCTGTACTAGAATGTTTGGAGTGATGATTGAAAAATGGTAAGCTAATCCATAATTCCATAAGTACTGGAGCTATTAAATTCAATGTTCATCGTAATGTTTATCATCACATTCCGTTTGCAGAAGCAGACAAAGGCGTCAAAAATAAAAGATGAGGATATTTAGAATGTAAGTTTACAAAAAAAAATTTGTAAATGCTGAAAAAAAAAAAAAAAAAGATTTTTTTAGCTAATTAGCAAAATTAAAGATTCCAAATAAAACGAAAAAATTCTCTGCGAAGATTATCATAGGCTGTTATAATTCGTAAATCAATAGTACACAGAATTCTCAAGACGAATAAAGTTTTGGAACGTATTTCATCCAACATTAAGCCAAGTCTAATAGAAAAAAAATCGACAGAATATGATTTTGTTTGCAGCATCTTCAAGCTAAAGGATACTTTTTAGAAATGCTAGAATGAAATGTTTGAAAATAAATTTACGATTCATTAGCTTGATGATAGTTACTAGTTAGTTAGATGATAGTAATTACTGTTAAAAGAATCTTTGCAAATTTGGGCGTGGCTTAGTAGCAAGTGAAACGGGATTTTGTAAACTGATTCAAAAAATGATTTATGGAATGACGTGGGGAATGCTAGGTAAGTAAATTTTGTAGATTGATATTAAAGCTTTCTCAAAAACGTTAAAACAGAAACATGAAATCATAAATATCAATAATCAGAACAAAAGTATTCAAATGTCGCAACTAATTTGGGACAGAGGGAGTACTTCGAGCCAGAAATTTATTTAGTCTGTGGTAATCTGTAAGTTTTCAAAAGTCCCCCATATTTAAAGCAATACACATTTAATTAAACAATTTTGTTGGTTCAAATTTCACGGAGGTTCAAAAACCGGAGGTTAGCATGAATGCTATTAATTTATAACCAATAGAAATAGGAAATGTTGTGAAATAATATTGCCATAGTAAATTAAATAAGATAAATAGCAGAATTAGTCGAATTGCCACAATGTTTGGGTGATAAAACAATTGAATATAACAAAGAGACGTACATTTATCGCTTGGAGCTTCTTTCTGTAACAGAATTTGTTGAATTACTTTAAAATTTTGTGGAACATAAAATCCGTCATACGAAGCCTATAGCTAATAGAAGTAGGAAATGTTGAAGCAATAAGACAGGTTAAATAGGCATCATCGCACAATTCATTGAATTGCAAAAAATTTTATTATGTAAATATATATGTATAACAAAGAGACGTAAATTTCGGTTAAAAGTACTTTCTGTACTAAAAATTGATGCATAACTATAAAATTTCTGGTAGATAAAAATTATTAAATTAAACCTATTTATAAATAGTAGAAACAGGAAATTTTGAGGAATATTATTGCGATAGTAAGCTAAAAGAATTTGTTCAACTGCTACAAATTTTGTGAGATAAAAATCTAATACAGTCGAGTCTCTATACAACGAAATCCATTGCTCCAGTAAAAAATTCGTTATAAAGAGAAATTCGTTGTATAGAGAATGAGGTTAAAATTCTTATTTAATGTGTAAATTTTGAACAAATGTTATTTTTAATGTGTTTCATTAACAATTTGAAATGTTTACCTATAAATATTATCTTAATATTTAAACAGTTAAAAAAACCCAGACATTTATTTGAAAGTTTAATGAAAATCAAATAAGGAAGACATGCATTAATTTTAGACGAACAAATCTGTAATTTTTTGTTGCTTTGATTTCAAAATTGTTACTCTCGAAAAAAATGTTCACATTTCAGCAATTATCCCCAAAAAATTACACCACCAATTCAAAAATTACCCCCATTGATCCCGCTCTTATATGCGTAACAAACCAATTGACACTATTTTGAGAAGGATGATGAAAGGTGTGTGGGAGGAGGGGGGAATTTATTCTTTGTACTTAAAGAAAAAGACGATTCAAAGATAAAAATAATATAGAAAACTCAGCAATGAACGACAAATCAGAAATAAGTGATGGAAAATAGATTCCATGTAATTTCGAAGCTTTTTTAAAACTGAGTAAATAAAGAGCATTTTATGAAAATATTCGTTATGGAGATAGATATTTCGGTATATAGACACTGTTTTTAATGTAATCATAGGAAAATGGGACCGTTCCTAGTAAAAATTCGTTATATAGAGAAATTCGATGTATGGAGTTTCGATAAAGAGAGACTCGACTGTATTACAAAGAGTCGGTATATGTCTCTGTTGAAATTTCTTCATCAGAATTTGTTGAATTATTTAAAAATTTGTCGAATATAAAGATATCGAATAGGAAAGCTGTTAAGGCTAATTCCATGGGTTCTGTGGTGTAAGTCACATAACTTATTAATTGCTATGCTTGTTAGCCACCGTTATTTTCGAAAAGTCTGCTTGGCCTTATTCAAATAATGAGAATGTGCAATAAAATTAATCACATTTTTTTTTGTTCCATAATACTGGTAGCCAAAAATCCTAGCCTGTGACTTACACTACAAGTACTCATGGAAATAGCCTTAACCTTTTCCGGCACGGGCAAAATCTCTTAGTAAAATGAGAAATTGTCGACTGACATCGTAATTCACAAACGAATTTTTTAGATATTTTGAAACCCTAAATTTAAGCTTTTAATGTAGCATCAAAATTCTACTAAAATATTATTGGTACCGTTTGCAAATATGGAATTAAGGGGGCTCAGGGGTTGAAAACTTTTCAAAAAATCAATTTTTTTTTAATGATCTAATTTGATTATTCAATTAATTCTAAACTCAATGTTAAAAAACCGCATAAAAATATTTGCATTTTTAACGGAGTTATAAACATTTATGTAATAATTATGTAATAAACATTTGTGTTATATAAACACTTTCATAGCCGCGTCCATAGAATTTCAACTTTAACTCGCGTTAGTAGGGGAAAAATGTCTGTCCGGCCCCGGGAGGAGGCGTGAGGCTCGGTGGTGGTGGTGGGAGCCTCCTCCTAAAGCCTCGTCCTCCACAACCCTCCTCCTCACTCCTCCTCCTCATTCCTCCTCCTCCTCAAGCCTCCTCCTCCTCAATCCTCCTCACATCGTCTTGTAAGAGAAGGGGTTAAAAGGGGGGGGATTAAATTTTTTTTCGTGAAATTTGAATATTTTATGCTATAAGAGAGGGGTAAAAGGGGGATAAATTTTTTAAGTATACTACAATACGAGCGGTTCTTTTGACTGTTGATTAAGAGATGAATGATTCATATTAAATTAAAAATAGTAATTAATTAAAAGGTAATTAAAAATAATAAGTGATAAATAATGAAGGGACTTAGAATTTTTCGAGCGGTATTTTTTAGTCAAGTGTAGTACGTAGTGGAATTTAAGAAGTGAATAACAGCAATTAACGATAATTAGTAATTAATAAAAAAGTAATTAAAAATATTGAGTAAAAATAATGAAGGTAATAATTAAAAATGATAATTAAAAATAATGAGTAAAAAGTAATGAAGGGAATTTTTCGGTGAACTTTAGTTTAAGGATTTATTTTTTGATTTGAAGCGGAAATTTTGGGGAGATTGATTTTTTTTTTTTTTTCACCGTGCTTTTAATAAGGGGTTAAGCGGATATTTTGGGGACACAGAATGTTTTTTTCTGTACTATTGTACGAGTAGTTTTTAATTTTAATGTGGTGACTTAAAAATTTTCAGTTTGGTGTAATTTAAGAGTTTATTTTTTGATTTTAAGCAGAAATTTTGGGGAGATTGATTTTTTTTTTTTTTTTTTCACCGTGTTTTAGATAATGGGTTAAGCGGGTATTTGGGGACATAGAATGTTTTTTTTTCAGTACTATTGTACGAGTGGTTTTCAATTTTAATGTGGCGACTTAAAAATTTTCAGTTTGGTGTAATTTAAGAGTTTATTTTTTCGATTTTAAGTGGAAATTTGGGGAGATTGATTTTTTTTTTTTCCACTGTGTTCTTACATGATGAGTTAAGCGGGTATTTTGGGGGAAATTATTATTTTAGACTAATCATTCACGAAGGATATTTTGCAGATATAAATGTTTAATAGGGGGAGTTTAACTTTTTTGCAATGAGATTGACGTGCGCTCGTCGACCTAACCGTATGGAGTTTGTAATTTTCTTTGAATCATGTGTGCATACTGGCTTAGACTATCTTAGAAAGACTTCCACCACCTTTATCTCCACCAAGTCATAAATAACACATGCTGGTAATGGGAATTTGTGAATATTAACTTTAAACATTAATTTAATGAAGGAACTTTAAAATTATTTCGAGTACTATTTTTAGTTAACTATGTTATACACTTGATATTTTAGATTAGTTAAAAAATAACATTAAAATTTGAATGAGAAAATATGTTTCAAAATGGGATTTTACTTATTTGCGCTCGTTGACCTAACCGTTCGGAATCTGTGATTTCCCTCGAATCATGTGTGAATAACTGTTAGATTTCTTTAGAAAGACCTGAATAAGCTTCAACCATCATAAATAACGCATGTCTGTAACGGGAATTTGAACTTAATTATTTTAAATATTCATTTTAATGAGGTGACTTCGAAAACAATTTGTAGAACTTTTGAGCGGTAATAATTTTTATTGGGAAACTTAAAAGAATCTTGTGATTTTTTGGAGTCTAATTTTTAATTGCTGAATTGCAATCTGTATTCGCCTTTCTTTCGTGTGATTGTGTAGATGTTGATGAAAACTATTTCTGTTCCAATTAATGAAATTTAATAATTAAAATAATAAAGTGTTCCTCACCAGACACCCCTTTTTCAAAATTCGTGCATATTTTTTAACATAACAATGTGTTTAATATAAGTAATTTTTGTGTGTCCTTTCTTTTCTGAAAGAGTAAGCGATTTTTAACAGAAATATCTTTTGACGTGTGTAATTTTTCGTTGGCAGAACAATTTTCAAATAAATAAATTTTAATATTAATAGAATTTTTGACTTTCCGAAGAAAAAAAGGAACTTATTTTTAATGTTTTAATACTTGTCGGTTAAAAAAATTAAACTATATTTATTATCGAAATGAATTCATCTACATTAATTTAAAAACATATAATATTTATAACCAGTAACGCAGAACTTTTTCAAACCCTGTTAATGAGATTTTATAACAAAAGTGTTATTATATAATTGAATTACTGTTTTTAAAATGTGTTGTATGTATGTGCGTGTTTTGAATGTAACTGTATGTTGTATGTATGTATGTATGTGTGTGTGTTGCATAGTGTGTGTGTGTCGTATGTATGTGTATGTTGTATGTATATGTATGTGTGTGTGTGTTGTATGTATGTGCATGTTGTATGTATGTGTGTGTATGTATGTATGTGTGTGTTGTATGTATGTGCATGTTGAATGTATGTGTATGTAATTTTTTTTGCCGATAGGTGTGATCTTTAGCTGAAAGTGACCTAGGGTCAAAACTTTCACCCAGGAATCGCCACGAGGAGGCAGATCACATGATTCCCGTATTGCACACATTCACATACATTATTTCGAGCGATATTTTTAGCGAAACATAATATGCAATTGAAGTTTTAGAATAATTAAAAAATAACTTTAAAATTTAAATGAAAGAATGTTTCAAAATGGAATTTTACGTACTAACATTTAATCGCGCTCGTCGGTTTTTACTGTTTGGAGGTCTGTTAATTTTCCTTTAACCTTGGAAAACCTTGCGTCAATAAGGATATTTCAGAAAGACCCCCACTTTGGGTACTCTTTTAAACTAATATTTGTAATGAGATGTGTTCGCGCGCGTCGGCCTAACTGTTTGGAGTATCAACATAAAATCAGCAAATTAATACAAAATATTTCAAATAGTAAGAAAATGATTGATTAAAATCACCAAGTAAGAATAAAAATACTTCAAGCAATGAGAAAATAAATGTTTAAAATCAAAAATTTAACATTTAAAGGTTTTATCTTCAGATCTAAATAATTTGTGAAAAATGCTTTTAAATATTTTTAAAGCTGTATTGAAAATAATATTTTTCATACCTTAACATCAAAAAAAGTGTTAAATCCAAATCGATGAAGAGTTTAATAATTGTTTTCTCAAAGAGAGGATACTAAATTCGTTGCAATATATGTGTGTGTGTGTAAACATAAATGAATCATTCTTATCTGCTTATCTGATAGCGTTTTCCGAAAAGGGTTGAATCTCTGAATCATAACTGATAGGAACTGGGGTTGATGTGTTATCTTAATTAATCTTAATGAGTACTATATCTAATTAAAATTATTTGACTTGAAATAAAATAACGTCTGTTGAGCAATATCTTTTGAAAACTTAAGATTTAATTATTTAAATCAAATTAAAGGCTTTTTTTTATCTCATCGATTTATTTTAAATAAAACTAAAATATTTATATTTTTCTGTACTTTGTTAGCAAAATAAAGAGTGTATCACATTCATTTCGGCTTTAACTGTTTGAAAATTTAAATTAACCTATAATTAAAATGATTACATAAGGTTGAGTATGCGATCTTTTAAATGAAATCTAGTTAAAAACGGAACACGCATTCATATAAAACTTTAAATACTTATGGTGTTGTGTATAATGCAATGTATGTATTAAATATTAAATGAAAAATATGAATTAATAATAAATGAAAGACATTAACATTAATAAAATATTAATTAAACATTGCATTGATTAAAAACTTAATGAAAAATATTAATTTGGGAATACGCATCCTTATAAAACTTTAAACATTTATGCTTTTGGGTATAATATTATGGATGTATTAAATATTAAATGAAAAATATGAATTAACAATAAATAAAAAATATTAATTAACATTAATAAAATATTAATTAAACATTGTGTTAATTAAAATATAGATTAAAAATTTAATGAAAAATATTAATTTCTCATGTAATTAAAATAACACTTTATAAATTAATGAATTAATAATAAATGAAACATGTTCATTCGAAACAACTTGAGAAATACTAATTTGTAATGAAATTAGAAAATACCAATTAATTAAATATTAATTAAAAATTAAATGAAAACTATTTATGAGAGACACATTGAAAAATATTCTCACCTTAAACTTTCATTCGCCAATCCTTAAATCCAACCTTCATCGTTGCTTACCTGTTAGGAAATGTCTGATAACAACAAATTCTTATCTTTAACGGTATTTCCCGAAGGCTGACTCACTAGATAAGTAACAATGACAAGTTCAAATCTGCAATTAAGAGTTTATTCATATTGAATATAATTAATATAATGTTTAATTAAAAAGGGACTTAATTTATTTAATACGTCATAATTAAGAATTTAATTAAATCCTAATATAATTTTTTTATCTAATTAATAGAATAAAAAAGAAATTCTTTTCAACATTTTCAAGAAACATCAAGTTATCGAATACTTAATAGATTATTTTTTTAATGAATGTGTAATTAACATTTTTAAAGGATTTTTTTCTAATTAATTAGTGTTTAATTAAAATTTTCATAATTAAAATAAATATATAAAATAAAAAAGGAATTCTTTTCAAAATTTTCAAGAAACACCAAATTATTATTAAGCAATATTTCGAATAACTACAAACTTTAATCATGATGAGTCATCACTGTGAATGATCTTTTCTTCTCATATATTATAAAAACAAGTTTAAGTACCTAAATTTATTGATATATTTCATTGTGTGTTGGATCCTTCTTTACTAATCTCGTTAAAATTATTCATTTACCAATGATTTAAATTTCACATTTTAAAGTCATTTATATAATATACTAACATTTGACTATTAAATATCAAATAATGGATATGCACTTTTTACACTCACATCTTACAATGTAATTAGTAACCAAATGTAATGATTTTTAAGCATGTCTTCTTAATTTTTTTACAATGAAAGACTATCACAGTTGAATATTTAGCTTTCTGTTTATAACTTTATCGAGAAATATATAATGCATACCACACGATTTCATTAAATGAATCACAATACATTTCAAACTTCTCATTTTCAATGTTTTATATATACTAGTGTTTATCAAATAGGTGTTTATTCTGAACAATCATTACTTAGTATATTGATGAAAAGTTTGTGTTGAACGGTTTTTAACTTAAATGGTGTGAGAGAAGGATATATTAGGACAGAAGTTATTAAATATAGAGTCTTTAAAGTTTATACCCGTGCAAGAATTGGCATTTCAAGAAACAAAGTTGTGTCACATTTGAAAGCATTCTTTATATTCGAAACGCACACGTGATCACGATCACATCACTGAAGAGCATAGAGAAGCTGTTTATGTTGTATATAATTTGAATTTTCATTAACATAATATTATAACCGAAGTTTTTCGACAGTTTGAAAAATTATGATGTTCAACGTCTGCACACGTTAACACAGAATAAGATTAGCTTATGCCCTTTCGATGATAAGCGTTATTTGCAGGTAAGATGTATTAACATAACAAAATTTTCTTGGTAATTTTACTCGCAGGTTTCGAAACCACAAACATCTGATCATACTTCTCATTTTTAACACGCGACACTAACCATTGGGCCATTAAAGCCCGTAATTTAGTAACTAAAAATTAAGAAAGATCATCGAAAATGATTACTTCACACATGCAAAAATAATTTTTATTGTGACTTATCAGTTAAAAATCACGAAGAAAAGAAAAATATCACATATGTTTTGGATTACTTTGAGATTTTATGAGTCACTTCATCAGTTAAATAGACATAACCACTTCTTATGAATCACTACTTATGCTTAAATTTTGAAACACTTGCTTATATGAAATGTATTATATTTTAGTTTATCAGTGATAGTGCGATTACTTGTTAATAATTTTAATGTTATTAAAAAAATTTAAAAAAATCAAATGTGAATAATTAATTAAAAAAACACAAGTCACTATTAAAGGTTTGAACAAATTATTAAAATTATTTTACAAAACTTTTCAAATTATTTAAAAATGTTTCACTAATATTTAGTAATCGTCAAATTTTAATGTCGATAATCATTTATGTGAGTCAGGTTTTCTGTTTTAACTGTTAAGTTATCAGATTCCCCCTTCAAGTACATCTCATTGATAAGTTTTAATCAACCAATCAACTATTTATTTACCCCAGCAACCAGCTATTTGTTTACCCTAGTAACCAAAAAGCTTTTGTCGACACATGAACAAAATTTTGAAGATGCAAGACTCTTCATTTTCATTCGAAAAAACAATGACTTATGTAATAAATTTTTTCTTTACTTAAATGAAACCTTCACATGTGTATGGTAAAACTTGGAAAATTTCATTTAATGCACAAATTTAAAGTTAACAGACAAGGTCTTCACACATCTTTTAGTATTTTACTAACACTTTGCCAAATATCTTTAGAAAACAACAACAGAATTTTAAATAATTATTTTAATAAAAATTCTCTTTTGTAAGTGACATTATTAAACTAACTTGAAAAATTAACTAGGCAAAGCAAGTTTTCACTATTCCAACTAAGTAATATTCATAAGTTTTATATGATAAACAACCTGTTTGGTTATGTCCCAGCATGGCTTTATAAAATGTATCTAAAATAACCTTTAATATCAATGTTTAAAAATATGCGAATAATTCAGTTAGTCTTTTATAGATGATTATTTTCCCTTCTATTATTTAAAAGACATTTTAAAATAAAATTATTACTGATGCCAGTTTATCCCAGTGTTATGAAATGTGTATGCAAAACTTTTAATTCTAATTTTCACATTTTATTATTTCAAATTATTGTTTTCAAGTTGTACTAAAATTTGGAAAAAAATATTTAATTTTCATGCATAATTAAATTGAAATACTTTAATAATAAAGACACATTTAACATTGTATACTCACCTAATCCAACACTTTCACAAATACACGTCCGACTCGCTCCAAGGTTTAGGAAGAAATGAGAGATTCAAAGTCCTTATCAGAAAATGTTATCAGATAGTCTTATCTTAAGATAAGTGACGTCAGAGAACATATGTCATCAACTGGTCACGTGATGTATATCACATGACCAGTGCTTTGTTAATTAATCTTATTAATTAATTATTAAGTATTAAATTATTAATTATTAATTAATTAATTATTAAGTATTAAATTAAATTATTTAATATTATTAATTCTTTGTTATTAAAAAATAATAACTATTTTTAATAAGATTAATTAATAATATTAAATAATTTAATTTAATACTTAATAATTTAATTTAATACTTATTATTAATTCTTTGTTATTAAAAAATAATAACTATTTTTAATAAGATTAATTAATAATATTAAATAATTTAATAAATAGTTGATTGGTAATAAATAGTTGATTGGTAAATAAATAGTTGATTGGTTGATTAAAACTTATCAATGAGATGTACTTGAAGGGGGAATCTGATAACTTAACAGTTAAAACAGAAAACCTGACTCACATAAATGATTATCGACATTAAAATTTGACGATTACTAAATATTAGTGAAACATTTTTAAATAATTTGAAAAGTTTTGTAAAATAATTTTAATAATTTGTTCAAACCTTTAATAGTGACTTGTGTTTTTTTAATTAATTATTCACATTTGATTTTTTTAAATTTTTTTAATAACATTAAAATTATTAACAAGTAATCGCACTATCACTGATAAACTAAAATATAATACATTTCATATAAGCAAGTGTTTCAAAATTTAAGCATAAGTAGTGATTCATAAGAAGTGGTTATGTCTATTTAACTGATGAAGTGACTCATAAAATCTCAAAGTAATCCAAAACATATGTGATATTTTTCTTTTCTTCGTGATTTTTAACTGATAAGTCACAATAAAAATTATTTTTGCATGTGTGAAGTAATCATTTTCGATGATCTTTCTTAATTTTTAGTTACTAAATTACGGGCTTTAATGGCCCAATGGTTAGTGTCGCGTGTTAAAAATGAGAAGTATGATCAGATGTTTGTGGTTTCGAAACCTGCGAGTAAAATTACCAAGAAAATTTTGTTATGTTAATACATCTTACCTGCAAATAACGCTTATCATCGAAAGGGCATAAGCTAATCTTATTCTGTGTTAACGTGTGCAGACGTTGAACATCATAATTTTTCAAACTGTCGAAAAACTTCGGTTATAATATTGTGTTAATGAAAATTCAAATTATATACAACATAAACAGCTTCTCTATGCTCTTCAGTGATGTGATCGTGATCACGTGTGCGTTTCGAATATAAAGAATGCTTTCAAATGTGACACAACTTTGTTTCTTGAAATGCCAATTCTTGCACGGGTATAAACTTTAAAGACTCTATATTTAATAACTTCTGTCCTAATATATCCTTCTCTCACACCATTTAAGTTAAAAACCGTTCAACACAAACTTTTCATCAATATACTAAGTAATGATTGTTCAGAATAAACACCTATTTGATAAACACTAGTATATATAAAACATTGAAAATGAGAAGTTTGAAATGTATTGTGATTCATTTAATGAAATCGTGTGGTATGCATTATATATTTCTCGATAAAGTTATAAACAGAAAGCTAAATATTCAACTGTGATAGTCTTTCATTGTAAAAAAATTAAGAAGACATGCTTAAAAATCATTACATTTGGTTACTAATTACATTGTAAGATGTGAGTGTAAAAAGTGCATATCCATTATTTGATATTTAATAGTCAAATGTTAGTATATTATATAAATGACTTTAAAATGTGAAATTTAAATCATTGGTAAATGAATAATTTTAACGAGATTAGTAAAGAAGGATCCAACACACAATGAAATATATCAATAAATTTAGGTACTTAAACTTGTTTTTATAATATATGAGAAGAAAAGATCATTCACAGTGATGACTCATCATGATTAAAGTTTGTAGTTATTCGAAATATTGCTTAATAATAATTTGGTGTTTCTTGAAAATTTTGAAAAGAATTCCTTTTTTATTTTATATATTTATTTTAATTATGAAAATTTTAATTAAACACTAATTAATTAGAAAAAAATCCTTTAAAAATGTTAATTACACATTCATTAAAAAAATAATCTATTAAGTATTCGATAACTTGATGTTTCTTGAAAATGTTGAAAAGAATTTCTTTTTTATTCTATTAATTAGATAAAAAAATTATATTAGGATTTAATTAAATTCTTAATTATGACGTATTAAATAAATTAAGTCCCTTTTTAATTAAACATTATATTAATTATATTCAATATGAATAAACTCTTAATTGCAGATTTGAACTTGTCATTGTTACTTATCTAGTGAGTCAGCCTTCGGGAAATACCGTTAAAGATAAGAATTTGTTGTTATCAGACATTTCCTAACAGGTAAGCAACGATGAAGGTTGGATTTAAGGATTGGCGAATGAAAGTTTAAGGTGAGAATATTTTTCAATGTGTCTCTCATAAATAGTTTTCATTTAATTTTTAATTAATATTTAATTAATTGGTATTTTCTAATTTCATTACAAATTAGTATTTCTCAAGTTGTTTCGAATGAACATGTTTCATTTATTATTAATTCATTAATTTATAAAGTGTTATTTTAATTACATGAGAAATTAATATTTTTCATTAAATTTTTAATCTATATTTTAATTAACACAATGTTTAATTAATATTTTATTAATGTTAATTAATATTTTTTATTTATTGTTAATTCATATTTTTCATTTAATATTTAATACATCCATAATATTATACCCAAAAGCATAAATGTTTAAAGTTTTATAAGGATGCGTATTCCCAAATTAATATTTTTCATTAAGTTTTTAATCAATGCAATGTTTAATTAATATTTTATTAATGTTAATGTCTTTCATTTATTATTAATTCATATTTTTCATTTAATATTTAATACATACATTGCATTATACACAACACCATAAGTATTTAAAGTTTTATATGAATGCGTGTTCCGTTTTTAACTTCCGGAATTCCGTTTTTAACTTCCGGCATTCATTTAAAGCCGAAATGAATGTGATACACTCTTTATTTTGCTAACAAAGTACAGAAAAATATAAATATTTTAGTTTTATTTAAAATAAATCGATGAGATAAAAAAAAGCCTTTAATTTGATTTAAATAATTAAATCTTAAGTTTTCAAAAGATATTGCTCAACAGACGTTATTTTATTTCAAGTCAAATAATTTTAATTAGATATAGTACTCATTAAGATTAATTAAGATAACACATCAACCCCAGTTCCTATCAGTTATGATTCAGAGATTCAACCCTTTTCGGAAAACGCTATCAGATAAGCAGATAAGAATGATTCATTTATGTTTACACACACACACATATATTGCAACGAATTTAGTATCCTCTCTTTGAGAAAACAATTATTAAACTCTTCATCGATTTGGATTTAACACTTTTTTTGATGTTAAGGTATGAAAAATATTATTTTCAATACAGCTTTAAAAATATTTAAAAGCATTTTTCACAAATTATTTAGATCTGAAGATAAAACCTTTAAATGTTAAATTTTTGATTTTAAACATTTATTTTCTCATTGCTTGAAGTATTTTTATTCTTACTTGGTGATTTTAATCAATCATTTTCTTACTATTTGAAATATTTTGTATTAATTTGCTGATTTTATGTTGATACTCCAAACAGTTAGGCCGACGCGCGCGAACACATCTCATTACAAATATTAGTTTAAAAGAGTACCCAAAGTGGGGGTCTTTCTGAAATATCCTTATTGACGCAAGGTTTTCCAAGGTTAAAGGAAAATTAACAGACCTCCAAACAGTAAAAACCGACGAGCGCGATTAAATGTTAGTACGTAAAATTCCATTTTGAAACATTCTTTCATTTAAATTTTAAAGTTATTTTTTAATTATTCTAAAACTTCAATTGCATATTATGTTTCGCTAAAAATATCGCTCGAAATAATGTATGTGAATGTGTGCAATACGGGAATCATGTGATCTGCCTCCTCGTGGCGATTCCTGGGTGAAAGTTTTGACCCTAGGTCACTTTCAGCTAAAGATCACACCTATCGGCAAAAAAAATTACATACACATACATTCAACATGCACATACATACAACACACACATACATACATACACACACATACATACAACATGCACATACATACAACACACACACACATACATATACATACAACATACACATACATACGACACACACACACTATGCAACACACACACATACATACATACATACAACATACAGTTACATTCAAAACACGCACATACATACAACACATTTTAAAAACAGTAATTCAATTATATAATAACACTTTTGTTATAAAATCTCATTAACAGGGTTTGAAAAAGTTCTGCGTTACTGGTTATAAATATTATATGTTTTTAAATTAATGTAGATGAATTCATTTCGATAATAAATATAGTTTAATTTTTTTAACCGACAAGTATTAAAACATTAAAAATAAGTTCCTTTTTTTCTTCGGAAAGTCAAAAATTCTATTAATATTAAAATTTATTTATTTGAAAATTGTTCTGCCAACGAAAAATTACACACGTCAAAAGATATTTCTGTTAAAAATCGCTTACTCTTTCAGAAAAGAAAGGACACACAAAAATTACTTATATTAAACACATTGTTATGTTAAAAAATATGCACGAATTTTGAAAAAGGGGTGTCTGGTGAGGAACACTTTATTATTTTAATTATTAAATTTCATTAATTGGAACAGAAATAGTTTTCATCAACATCTACACAATCACACGAAAGAAAGGCGAATACAGATTGCAATTCAGCAATTAAAAATTAGACTCCAAAAAATCACAAGATTCTTTTAAGTTTCCCAATAAAAATTATTACCGCTCAAAAGTTCTACAAATTGTTTTCGAAGTCACCTCATTAAAATGAATATTTAAAATAATTAAGTTCAAATTCCCGTTACAGACATGCGTTATTTATGATGGTTGAAGCTTATTCAGGTCTTTCTAAAGAAATCTAACAGTTATTCACACATGATTCGAGGGAAATCACAGATTCCGAACGGTTAGGTCAACGAGCGCAAATAAGTAAAATCCCATTTTGAAACATATTTTCTCATTCAAATTTTAATGTTATTTTTTAACTAATCTAAAATATCAAGTGTATAACATAGTTAACTAAAAATAGTACTCGAAATAATTTTAAAGTTCCTTCATTAAATTAATGTTTAAAGTTAATATTCACAAATTCCCATTACCAGCATGTGTTATTTATGACTTGGTGGAGATAAAGGTGGTGGAAGTCTTTCTAAGATAGTCTAAGCCAGTATGCACACATGATTCAAAGAAAATTACAAACTCCATACGGTTAGGTCGACGAGCGCACGTCAATCTCATTGCAAAAAAGTTAAACTCCCCCTATTAAACATTTATATCTGCAAAATATCCTTCGTGAATGATTAGTCTAAAATAATAATTTCCCCCAAAATACCCGCTTAACTCATCATGTAAGAACACAGTGGAAAAAAAAAATCAATCTCCCCAAATTTCCACTTAAAATCGAAAAAATAAACTCTTAAATTACACCAAACTGAAAATTTTTAAGTCGCCACATTAAAATTGAAAACCACTCGTACAATAGTACTGAAAAAAAAACATTCTATGTCCCCAAATACCCGCTTAACCCATTATCTAAAACACGGTGAAAAAAAAAAAAAAAAAATCAATCTCCCCAAAATTTCTGCTTAAAATCAAAAAATAAACTCTTAAATTACACCAAACTGAAAATTTTTAAGTCACCACATTAAAATTAAAAACTACTCGTACAATAGTACAGAAAAAAACATTCTGTGTCCCCAAAATATCCGCTTAACCCCTTATTAAAAACACGGTGAAAAAAAAAAAAAATCAATCTCCCCAAAATTTCCGCTTCAAATCAAAAAATAAATCCTTAAACTAAAGTTCACCGAAAAATTCCCTTCATTATTTTTTACTCATTATTTTTAATTATCATTTTTAATTATTACCTTCATTATTTTTACTCAATATTTTTAATTACTTTTTTATTAATTACTAATTATCGTTAATTGCTGTTATTCACTTCTTAAATTCCACTACGTACTACACTTGACTAAAAAATACCGCTCGAAAAATTCTAAGTCCCTTCATTATTTATCACTTATTATTTTTAATTACCTTTTAATTAATTACTATTTTTAATTTAATATGAATCATTCATCTCTTAATCAACAGTCAAAAGAACCGCTCGTATTGTAGTATACTTAAAAAATTTATCCCCCTTTTACCCCTCTCTTATAGCATAAAATATTCAAATTTCACGAAAAAAAATTTAATCCCCCCCCCTTTTAACCCCTTCTCTTACAAGACGATGTGAGGAGGATTGAGGAGGAGGAGGCTTGAGGAGGAGGAGGAATGAGGAGGAGGAGTGAGGAGGAGGGTTGTGGAGGAGGAGGCTTTAGGAGGAGGCTCCCACCACCACCACCGAGCCTCACGCCTCCTCCCGGGGCCGGACAGACATTTTTCCCCTACTCGCGTTTTCTCAAAACTTGATTTTTGATGACTAGCACCAAAATTAAAAAAAAAAAAAAAAAAAAACTATTTGATAGAATGGCTTTTTTTTTTTTTTTTTTTTTTTTTTGCATGTATTTAACATTATTATCTAGAGAATGAATTAATATATTTTAGATAGTTTAATATTTTGAGTATTTTTAATGAAAGAAAAAAGCTGTATTTTTTAGGGGTTTTTTGAATTTTCAACTTTGAGAAATTTTTTAATAATTTTTTTTTTTTTTTTTTTTTTTTTTTTTTTTTTTTTTTAAGTGATAGATATATCCTTAATTCATTCTCTAGATAATAATGTTATGTGCTTGCAAAAAAAAAAAAAAAAAAAAAAAATAAGCCATTCTATTAAATATTTTTTTTCTAAATCTTGGTGTTAGTCGTCAAAAATCAAGTATTGAGAAAACACGACTTAAAGTTGAAATTATATGGATGCGGCTATGTAAGTATTGATACATAAATGCTTATAACTCCGTTAAAAATTGCAAATACAGTAAAACCTCTAAATAACGGACACCTCGGGAACGCAGAATTTGTCCGCTATTCGGAGGTGTCCGCTATTGGGAATATCTCAGAGAATCAAAAACCGCTAAGAAATGCTTAATGTTTCATTAATTTATTTTTATATGTCCCAAAACCTTTATTATATAATTAATCAGAAATTAAAATTATTTTTAAGCAATAAAATTGAAATAAAATTGTGCACACTTTTATCCACTGATTATTACATTATTGTGAAAAAAATCTGTTACAAAAGTTTATTTTTGCTTGCGATTACTCGTACAGGTAATTTGTTTTTCTGTGTGATGTTATTGGACATTGAGGGAGGATTTGCACTTTTTGATCTTTAACACATTCCGGCGCAGTGTGTCCAGTCCGGGCACAACTAATTTTAATTCCAAACTTGCAATCGCCATCAAGAATATTTTAAAGAAATTCCGATTTTCAATGAAAGCGTGAATTTAGGATTTCATAATTTCTAAAAAGTCGTTTTTAAATTCCGGTATCAATCAATAATTTCTTATTTTATGAACAAATTTACTTGCGCCGGAAAGGGTTAAAAGCATAAAATCTCAAAATATTCTTAGATGACATTTCAATAGTCTGGGAGATTATTTCTCCCGGGCAACCCCCTGAATTTATCACTGAACGTTGGGGGGGGGGGGAGAATTTTCCCCAGCTCTTTATTTACATTTAACTGTGATAACAAAATTTGTGACACGTTGTCCTGATAAATTCAGAGGCTTTTTTTTTTACTTTTTTCCGTTTTTTTTTTTTCGGTTTAAAAAAACTTTTTTTTTTCAACCTTTATCGCCGAATAAAGTGTCCGCTATTCGGAATGTCCGTTATTCAGAGGTTAAATATACAAAAATTTAAGTTTTGGGAGTGGGGATTGGAAAACTGTCCGTTAAATAGAAGTGTCCGCTATTCGGGAGAGTCCGTTATGGAGGTTTTACTGTATTTTTATGCGGTTTTTTGCAATGAGTTAAGAATTAATTGAATAATCAAATTAGATCATAAAAAAATCGATTTTTTTGAAAAGTTTTCAACTTCTGAGCCCCCTTAAAATGAGGTATCCCAGACCGGGCACAGTGTGCTGGAAAGGGTTAAACGAAGCCTATTTATAGCCAATAGAAGTAGGAAATGCTAAGGGCTACAGGCTTCGCACAGTATTTACGCTAAATTCTAACAGTATTTTCAAAGTATTTTACTTGTAGAAAAATATTGAGAAATTCGAAAATAAATGGTGGTGCTTAAAAATCCTGTTTCTTAAAAAATAAGTATAATTTTTCTTATCATTAATAATGGTGCCAGAGTCCTTAAAAAGTATAAGGAGTGTGCGAACCTTGGGCTATTATCGCAATAGATATATTTTAAATTAGTTAATAGCAAAACTAAAAGAGAAAGCCATACATTTATCGGTTAAAATTTCTTTCTGTCTTGTCTTACTATAAAATTGTGGTAAATAAAAACTGTTAGTCGATGCTTATTCATATAGAAATAGGAAATGTTGAGGAATATTATCACAATTCTAAATAGTTAATTGCAGAAATTGATGAAATGCTACAAAATTATTAAGTAAAAAAAAAAAAAAAAAAAAAAAAGGCTTTTGCATTTTTTGGTTAAAATTGCTTTCTGTAGTAGTTGAATTTCTATGAAATTTGTGGTATGTAAAAGTTGTATAAAATCCCCTATTTACAACCAATAGAAGTAGGATATGTTGAGGACTATTATTGCAATAGTTCGTTAAATAGATGGCAGAATCCGTTGAATTACTACAAATTTTATGAGGTAAAAAAAAAACTAACTATAAGAGAAAGCCATACATTTCTCGGTTAAAAGTTCTTTCTGTATTGTATTACTATAAAATTGTGGTAAATAAAAATTGTTAATCAAAACTTATTCATATAGGAATAGGAAATGTTGAGGAATATTATCGCAATGCTAAATAGTTAATTGCAGAAATCGTTGAACTGCTACAAATTTTGAACTGAGTCACAGGATTAACTAGGATTGATAATTGGTTAATTCCATGAGCACGTGTCATAAGTCACATACAACGATTTTGGATACCAGTAGTTTAGAACGGAAAAAATGTGACTTATTTTATCAGAGATATTTCATTATTTGAATAAGGCCATCCAAACTTTTCGAAAATAATGGTGGCCAACAATTTAGCAGTTACTAGAAATGAGACTTATGCAAGAAGTGCTCATGGAAATACCCAATTGCTTGAGTACGTTTTTAAGTTGTGGTGATCAGCACTTTTAAGTTTATATAATTTTTAATGTTTTATGTGTGTATAAATTTTACAGATCATATTCATGGCTTCGCCAAAGAATTTGCGCACTCATTATCAAATCTGGATAGCAATTGCTGCAAGTGAATTTTTACAATTTTTTTTTTTTTTTTTTTTAGCCTATTATATATCTGATTGCATGATTTTTGTTCCTATTTTATGAATAGTAGCAAAAAGAAGCTGAACTTTTGAGTTTTATTGCTTGTTTGTTCATTTTAAATTAGAAAATTTATGAAAAAGTATATGAATCTACTTTTTGCCATTTTATTTATGACCAGGACAAAACCGGCTCTCCGAGGAAACCCGGGCCCTGTAATTTGCACAGGCTTTATTCACCTTCTGTTCAGGACCCTGAAAAACTTAAAACAGACAAATTTGATTGAGCTCCATCGTCTTTTCCCAGAAAACGTTAGTGTGACGCTGAAAGAAAAACATCTGGAATGAACTTTTTAAACTCTACACTTCACTTAGAGATGAGGTGCAAATTATGCATTTTTTTTCCTTCATTCACGTAGGCCTCCCATGTTGATATTGCAAAAAATATTCTCCTGAAACTAAAAAAGAAAGAATTTCCACACTTGATTCTAGAAAATACCGATGTTGGCAAAATCAGTATTATGAAAAAAGTTCCGAACTTTTGTTATCGCTAAAAAATACGCATAAATACTAAAAAAAAAAAGTTAAACTTTTTAGTTTTATTACTTTTTTCTACATTTTAAATTAGGAAATTTATGCCAAAAGAATACGAATCTACTTTTTGCCACTTTATTCAATGACCAGGAAAAAAACGATTCTCCTAGGAAACCCGGACCTGGTAATTTGTACTGGATCTTTACATCTCCTGCCCGGAGCCCTGGAAAATTTGAAACAGAGAAATTGATTAAGCTCATTGTCTTTTCCCAGAAAACCTTAGTATGACGCTGAAAGAAAAACATCTGGAATGAGTTTTTTTAACTCCACACTTCACCTTTAAGATGAAGGTGCAAATTATGTATTTTTTTTTTCTTCTTCATTCATACAGGCCTCTTATGGTGATATTGCAAAAAATATCCTCCTGAAACTTAAAAAAAAAATTAACAATTCATTCTATAAAATAGCGATGATGGCAAATTCAGTATTATGAAAAACGTTCCAAACTGCCTTATCTCTAAAGAATACACATAAAAGTAGCAAAAAGAAAAGTTGAAGTTTTTAGTTTTAATACTTGTATGTTTATTTTAAATTAGAAAAATTATGGAAAAGAATGCGAATCCACTTTTTGCCGTTTTATTTATGGCTAGGACAAAACCGGTTCTTCTAGAAAACACGGACCTGGTAATTAGCACTGGCTTTATCCACCTCATGCCATGGAAAGCTTGAAACAGACAAATTTGATTGAGCTCCATCGTCTTTTCCCAGAAAATCTTAGTATGACGCTGGAAGAAAAACATCTGGAATGAGTTTTTTAAACTCTACACTTCACTTTGAGATGAGGTGCAAATTATGTATTTTTTCTCCTTCATTCACGTAGGCCTCCCATGTTGATATTACAAAAAATATCCTCTTGAAACTAAAGTAAAATCTTTTACAACTTCGACACCTGATTCTACAAAATAGCGATGTTGGCAAAGTCAGTATTATGAAAAACGTTCCGAACTTCCGTTATCTCTAAAAAAAATACACCTCAGCGCCTTAATCATTACGCAACTCATCACTCAAAATATACGCATATACGAGCTTACTTCAGGCGTAAATTTACCACAACGCTAGGCCTGTCTAAATAGGAACTGCTCAGAACAAAGATGCCAGTGTAGTAGTTTTAATGTGAGTAGAATAAGAAGCTGGTTTTAAAGCAGTTTTGTCACAAAATGTCTCTCTGTGAGCTGAAACTGATGAGTTTCAGAGTAGTGACATTTGGTGTCATGTGACACGCAAGTACCGTGGATAGGTAACAGAAAATATTTATTTCTTGAAAAAAAAAATTGCTTAGTACAGTAAAAGAAAGAAATTTCAACTGAGAAATGTACGACTCTTTGTTGTATATTTAGTTTTTTTTTTCCCTCGTAAAGTTTGCAGCAATTCAACGGATTCTGCTATGTATTTAACGAATTTTGCAATAATAGTCCTCAACATTTCCTACTTCTATTGGTTGTAAATAGGTTTTGTTTAACAATTTTTAAGTATCACAATTTTCATAGTAATTTAACATATACTACTAGGATGAAATATATTCCATCTAATTTTAATTACATTCACACCTAAAGTTTTTAACGAAATTTTATATTTTTAATTTTGGCCGTAAAGTGGAGAACAATTGCTTTTCCTTGTTATAAAATCAATTTTTTTGGTTTTTCCGTTGAGAATTCACTATTACAAAGGCATTATTTCTTACTCTTCAAAAAGTTAATGTGAAATATAAAAACTACGGGAATTTTACCATTTCAAAAAAGTGGTGCCAATGAAGAAATGTGAATTTTAAAAAAATAGGCGTGAAATAGCATTATACGAAAAAACTTTCTGGTTGACATAATTCAATCTAAGTAAATCTCATAAGATATAGATATAACAAGCTAGATTTTTGTATTCAAATCCACGGATTCCAGTTTGAGAAATGGATTTCCCTTTCGTATGCATGTGAAAACAAATTAAAGAAGAAATTTATTCTTCTATGCATTAAATATACAAAAAT
>OZ025298.1:99287730-99343730 GCA_964019185.1 Maratus speculifer
TAAATGTTGCCTCTAAGACAATATTTCTTTGAAACAGATTTTATCTCCACCCCATTTATTCAAGATTGACATTGATTTATTGCGATACCAAAACTGTTCTTGTTGGATTAAGACATTTCTTAGATATATAGCAGGAAAAATCCTCTATGCAACTTAGAAAACAATGGAGAAATTTCACCCGGGAGGAATACGTTTTCTTTTGTGTGTAACTGATAAAGTTTATCTTGAAATTCTCAAAAATCCACTCAGAATCGTTAAAATAATTCTAAATAATTTTTAATTACTGTTTTTAACAACGTAAAAACATAAACAAAACCACGTGATACAAAAACGCGACGTGATTGGTTGTGACGTCATTTGCCACGAAGTTTTGCACGCATTCTTTTTCCCATTGCTTTTCATATTTGCAATCTTGTTTCACCAGTTTCTACAAATTTATTTAACGTTACCAACTTTAAATTTATAAAAAAGTAAGACTTAACTTATCTTAATATAAAATAGATCGTTTACTTTTTATTTTCATTAAAATTTTAATTTGAAAATGTAGATTTTCGGCCTTAGAAATGTAGATTCGGGCAATCGGACAATAGGCTCCCAAAAATGGATTCTATTTCCATGTTAGTTTTTTAGGAAATGATTCTGATTTCATCGGCCCAGAAATACGAGGATTAAAATCTAAAGGATATGTATTTCTGTTCTACTTTTATTTTTATTTACTAAATAATAATAATGATTAAAATGAAATGAAAGATTAAAAGCTAAAACATTAGTTCGTGATTCTTGATTGTTGTTCTTGAAATGAGTTATCTTCTTATTTCAGTATATTTTAATTTAAATAAAGTTTAAATTATTTTACAATACTGATAAAGTATATTTGATATAAAATAAAATATTGAGAAATAAGACAGACGTTTTATTTATTTAATACTTAATATGTATTTTCTGACTTCTGAGTAAAAATTTTCTCGGTAAACTACAAAACTTTGTATCAAAGCTGAAAAGAGAAGTTTATAACAATACCTGAGAAAATTAAAATTGTTACAGTAAAATCTGTCCTATAGAAAGTTATAAAAAAGAAAAAAAATCATCCCTTCCCCTCCCATTCACACTAAAAAAAAGGGTCATAATAATTATAAGAGTAATTAATGTTTTTTTTTTCTTTTAAATATATAAAGTATTATTTAAAATTTTTATTAAAAACATACTATACGGAAAAAAAATAAGCTCAAGTTGAGACAAACATTGTGATATGGATCATTTTTTAAAAACTACTGTACAACTTTTTAATATAACACTGAATAATGAACAGGAAATCAATTTAAATTTTTAGATTTATTCAATTTTTTAATTAACAAATATAGAATTTGTTTAAGTTTGAACAATTTAGTTTTCTTAGAAAGTTTATCTTGTAGTCGTGACAGGTTACTTCTTCCAACTAAAATTTGAATAGCTAGTTTGCAGTAACTTCTAAATAATCCGTGGCGTGCTCGTAGAGTATCCGCTAGCTGGCCAGATAGCCCGGGTTCGATTCTGAGTGTGGACATTTTTTTTTTAAAAGGTTTGCTAATGCTTCGATTTTTTTTTCATTTTCATTAAAAATATACGCTTACTAATTACGCTTGTTTTTTTATGAAAATTTCTTGTTTCATTTTTAAAGTGACATTTATGTTGGAGGAATTACAGGTTACTTTGTGTTTAATTTGTGGAGATTTTTCTTTTTCTCATAAGACTGTCTACCTTTTTATATTTTAAATACTTGTCTCAAATAATGCATAATATTTTATTTAAAAAAAGAAAAAGCGTAACAAAATGAATACTTTTTTAATATTTAGTTTTAAATATTAATATTAATGTCAAATAATGAAATAGAAAAATTTTTATCATTACTGACTCTGAAATTTACTAAATGTACAATTAATCAGTGACATATATAAAAAATATTCAGAACAGAATATTAATTTGGAAAAATTTCCTATACAGAGCATTACTTTTTAGCTAGTATTTGCCTTCAAAAGAAAATAAAAACGATATAAATAAATATATATATATATCTATTCTGATTTATTATGTAAGTCTAGCTTACGATTTATTATAAGAAGTATAATTGTATATGTATGTATCATAGATTATATGTCATGTGGGATCAGCAAACAATTTTTAAATTTCTAGTTGAAAATTTTTGCTTTATTTTTGTTAGAGTGAAAAAATAAATGTATATATAATTTGTCCATTTTTATTCATCTAAAGTTAAATACATTTAGACATTTGATATCAAAATTATTTATAATTTACAGAAAATAATAAATTTTCACTTGAAATTCCATAAAATACATATATACATTAAAAATATATAATCGTAAATAATAACTATAAATAAAATAAATAAATAAATAAAAGTCTAGGCACAAAATAGCTTATATTTTCGGTAGTAGAAATTTTATTTTACAATTGAGATAAAATATAAATTTTCATGAAAAAAAAAAAAAAACTTAATTCTATACACGCAACATAAACATAATATTAAACTCCATCCCCCCCCCCCCCCCAAAAAAAAAAAAAAAAAAAAAAAAAACTTTAGCTAAAAGTGTTATTTAGGGAGCCAGAATCTGCTTTAAAAATCCCCCAAAATTTGAATTCCCCAGTGTATTAAAGCTACTGTACATTAATGTAGAACAAACCTTTTCTTACTCCCCCTCCCCTCATTTTTTTCTGGATATGCTACTAATTCAAAAATACTTATTAAAAAGTCTGAAAATGCTTCGTTGTGAATGTAAGTTTGACTGAAAATTTGTTTTCATAAATGATTGTTTTTTCTTTTTCTTTTCTTTTTTTTTTTTTTTTTTTTTTACATATTATGTTAATATTTGTTATATACATTAAACATGGATATCAAAATTAGAGGTGTTTCAAAAAAAAAAAAAAAAAAAAAAAAATGCATTATGATTATTGAATAATGAACATATATATATATTTCAAACATAAGCTATCGATTACTTGAAGGCACTTCTTAATATGCATAAATAAAAATGAATGACTATATGTATGATACATAAATATTTTTCTTGTATTCCATATGCGATTATTCCCTTTCATATTCCCTTCATATTTTCATAAAAAAAATATTAAAATTATATTTATATTCAATCAATAAATACGCATACAAAGGAAGAATAGCAGATTATAAGTTTACAAAAACATTTCTATCAAGTTAACATCAGAATAAATTATCGTTATCATAATAGTTAGGAACGCTAAAAAAAGTGCTTATCAGGCGAATTTACTGTACTATATGTGAAACATGGCACTATACAACATTTATAACACACTTTGCTACTCATTTTTAATACAGAAAATTTAAAAACATATAATAAATGTATCAAACACTTAAGCCAGCAACGTAGTATTACGGTGTTTACATGGCAAATGACGTCACAGTGGCTTTCGTCCGCGATGCAGCGTTTTCGCGCCAAGCCAAAAACTGCAGTTTTAAAATTCATTTAGTGAATTATTAAAGCTTCAAATATACATAAAAATGGTATCAATTTTCTTGATTTTTTCTGCTCTTCAATATAAAAGTGAAAATGAAAATCGTGAAATTTCTCCATTGGAAAGATTTTCTAAATACTCCTATGACTGCGCGTGTATCGATTTTCGATGTGGAGAACCAATAAGAAACAGGCTTCCATATTATACACCCACCCAGAATTTTTCGGTCCCCCAAATCAAAATCAGAGGTACCAAATCTAGGCAGAGTTTGTGAAGCACTAGTCCGTGAAATCACGTGACAGAAAAGGAGGGTAGCGGTGACCTTTTTTATATTCGCTTGGCCAAAGATGGTGTCTGAAGTTGATCAAAAATGTCACGTATCATTTAAGATGGAAAAAAGGAGGATGTCGAAAAGATAAATGAAGATGCCTCAAAAAATATTGATGCCTAGACAAAGATATGAAAATGGCACATCGATATGTTTACTTGAAGACAAAAGAACATTACGCAAAACAGAGGCTATAAAAAGGCAATAAAATGCGATAATAAAAGCTGATTATAGAGTGACAAAACCAGACGTGCGAGAATAAAATTATGATGATAAGCTTTTCTTATTCATTTTTTATTTTATTTTATTGATGCTTACGAACTCAATTCCATGCCTAAACATTTAGTTAATGTTCTGGAAATATAGCTCATTAACTGTGCACATTCAGAAGTCGAGCTAATTGTGTTAGGATTGGCAGGACGTTTTCAATTATTGTTCTTTCCCCCTTCTTATACAGTTGACGTTTCACAGGCGGTTTAACACTTCAAATAATCTTCTTCTATTTTATGGCTACTCAATTGTCTCAAATATTAAGACTCAACAGTCTGAAATATTAATTCGAATTTTTCGCCCGCATGTATATTTTTTAAAGATGATTAAGAAATGAAAAAATTGAAATGGCAATATTTTTATGAAAATATTGGGTTGGCAAGGATAAATTGTTGGGCGAGAATATATTGTTGTTAGGATTGGCAAGACGTTTTTAATTATTGTATATTATTGGCAAGGATATATTGTTGAAATGGCATGACATTTCAACATGGCATGGCACAAATTGAAATAGCAGTATTTTTATGAAAATATTGGGTTCGCAAGGATATATTGTTGGCGAGGATATATTGTTGTTAGGATTGGCAAGACGTTTTCAGTTATTATATATTGTTGACAAGGATATACTGTTGTTAGGCTTGCCAAGACGTTTTCAATTATTATACATTGTTGGCAAGGATATATTGTTGTTAGGATTGGCAAGGCGTTTTCAATTATTGTTCTTTCTCCCTTCTTATACAGTTGAAGTTTCACAGGCGGTTTAACACTTCAAATAATAGTCTTCTATTTTATGGTTACTCAATTGTCTCAAATATTAAGGCTCAACAGTCTGAAATATTAATTTGAATTTTTCGCCCATGGATATTTTTCAAAGGTGGTTAAGAAATAAAAAAATTGAAATGGCAACATTTTTATGAAAATATCATATTTTATATGTGCGCTTGAAGACAAAAGAATAACGTTACGTAAAACAGAGACATTAAAGGCTAATGAAATTGCGGATGGAAACTGATTATACAATGACAAAATCAGACGTGCGAGAATAAAATGTTGATAAGCTTTTTTTATTATTATTTTTATTTTATTTTATCAATGCTTATAAACTTAATTCCATGCCTAAATATATAGTTAATGTTCTGGAAATGTAGCTCATTAGCTGTGCACATTAAGAAGTCGAGCTAATTGTGTTGGAATTCGTAAGGCTTTTTATATTATTGTTTTTTCCCTCCTTTTAACAGAGTTTACATTTCACTGGTAGTTTAACACTTTAAATAACCTTCTTTTATTTTATGGTGATTCTATAGTTTGGAATATTAAAACTCAATAGTCTGAAATATTTGACTTTTTCGCCATGGATATTTTTCAAAGGTAAGCGAAGAAATGAAAAAAATTGAAACGGCAATTTTTTTGTGAAAATATTATATCATATATGTGAGCTTGAAGATAAAAGAACATTATGTAAAACAGAGACTATAAAAGCTAAAGAAAGGTGCGGATAGAAACTGATTATTACAGTGACAATATCAGCCGTGTAGGAATATAGTTATGTTGATGTGCTTTTTTATTATTTTTTTATTTTATTTTTTAATGTTTACGAACTTAATTCCATGCCTAAATATTTAGTTAATGTTCTGAAAATATAGCTCATTAGCTGTGCCCATTCAGAAGTCGGGCTAATTGTGTTAAAATTGGTATAAGACGTTTTCAATTATTGTTATATTTTTCTTTTTTTTATATAGTTGACGTTTCACAAGCAGTTTAACACTTTAAATAATCTTCTATTTTATGGTGACTCAATAGTCCGAAATATTAAGACTCGATAATCTGAAATATTAATTTGAATATTTCGACCATGCAAGACTGTCACAGGTGACAATTTTTACATTCTGTTCGCACCACTATTTTTAAAAGATACATTTTGTAGTATATTTCTTTTGCAAATGTTTTTAAAACCTGATGTAAAAGTTTTTCCTTTTGGAACAGTAGTGCGGGATCAGTGGCAGACCTAAGGATGGGGGGGGGGATAGCCCGACCCGGGTCGCACCAACTTTAGTTTACTTTACTGGGACTGGGTCAGGTCTTCACACTTTCAGAATCGGGCCGGGGCGGGTCTTACTTTTGTCTGTAGATTTGGACCAACCCACACTGATTTCTTTTCAGGTCGGTTTTTTTCCAAGCCCAGGCTCCGTCCAGTATAAAAGCTAATATACGCTCGGTCTGGGATCAACCCAGCCCGTATGCAATAGTGGATCCGAGGGGGTTAGGGATAGAAGTAGCAATCGCCCCTCGCCCTCCCTTGGGCTAATAAAGAGTTTACAATGTGACATTAGGCCTCCTCACAGGAGATGATCTGAGGCGAAGCTCAAGCTCGTCAAGGCCTACCCGGGTTGCGCCAATTTATATCCAGGAGAGGTGGGCTGGGTCAGGTCTTCTCTCATATAGAATCGGGCCGTGTCCTGATTTTGCTTTTTTTGCAAATTCGGAATGGGCAAATTCCCACCCTAGTTACGCCACTGTGAATCAAAAGATAACGCTTGCAAAATAAATTCTTACCGTATTCATTCTGATTTTCAATTTGTATATAGTCCCTTTTTATGCGACAATATTTCAACCGAAGATTACCGAGATAAGCATCGATGTTTTCAAACTGGTAGCCGTGTCATTACTGTACATTATGATAATCTTTTCTTTTCTCGAGATTATGGTAAATCCTTTATTATTTAACTTTTTTCTTTCTTGTGTCATAACAGAAGCCATTCCCATTCTCTTTCGAACATGGTCCTTTATTGTAAGGAAAAACAACGTTATCATCGCTTCACTTGATATGCTAATAGAGCAATTTCACACACTATCCTCGGTGGAATTGTATAGAAGTTATAGGCAGTTTTTCTTGCAAATTTTCTCACCCGTTTTGACTGACATAAAACGCAAGAAGGATATTTTCATGGAAAATAAAGCGTTCAGATAAAATCATCGATTTGTTTTATGTCTGCTTAATTTGAACTAATAGCATGCAAAATCATTTCATCTGGAATAATTTATGAATTGAAAATGTGTGAAACAATTGACCTTTAACTTTTGATTTTATGATAGAAACTCAGACATGCTTCGTGATTTTTCCATAAAAGGAAGAACTACATTTCATATAACCGAAAGTTTTTAAATACATACTTTTTCAGACGTGGTCCAACATTGTAACAGAAAACAAAGTTATTATATGTGAAAAAATGGGTTCTCAAAATTAAATAAAAAGTACTCAATTTTAAATGCGTCACAATATTCAAAGTAGCTCTGATCCAAAGGTACTCAAAATTGAGAAGGTCGTGTACTCATTCTTTATTCAATGGCAGGGTTGCCACAGGCGACTAATTTTTAGGTGTTTCGTAATTATGTAAATACATTGCACCTATAGTCATCGTTCAGTCCGTCCGTCCGTCCGCATGTAACAAAGCAAAAACTACCCAACCGAATCATTTGAAATTTAAAAAATATAATTGTTGCATAATTTTGTCGAGTCATTTCAAATTTTATGAAAATCGGATGCATAGTTTGATTACAGTGACAATTAAAAGTATTCCGTTACATTACGACCAATGAAGGAAAAGAGTTTCAAGTGCATTTTAATAATGTTACACTCATTCGAACATAATAAAATTGATATGCATCTATGAAGTACCATATTATAACATACATTTTGCAAAATCTGTGGTGGAAAGAACATTTGTTATTGATTTACAAGGCCACACAAAAGTATTCCATTACATAATGGTATAGGGAGATAATAAACATAATAAAATTGATATTGCATCTATGAAGTACATACTAAAATATCACACACCATCCTCTGTGAATTATATAGAAGGTATAGGCAGTTTTTCTAGCACATTTTCTCATCCGTTCTGATTGAGCTAAAACACAAGAAGGATATTTTTATGGAAAATAAAGCGTTCAGATAAAATCATCGGTTTGTTTTTTGTGTGCTTAATATTTGTACTGACTTTGAACTATTGTAATGCAAAATCATTTCATCAGGAATAGTTTATGAATTGAAAATGCGTGAAACAATTGACTTTTAACTTTTGATTTTATGATAGAAACTCAGACATGATTCGTGATTTTATCATAAAAGAAAGAATTATACTTCATAAAAGAAAACTTTTAAATACTTTTTTAGACGTGGTCCCTCATTGTAACGTAAAAAAAATATTATCATACTGGAAAAGATGAGTTCTCAAAAATTAAATAAAAAGTACTCAATTTGAAATGCGCCACAATATTCAAAATACTTCCTATCCAAAGGTACTATAAAAATAGAAAAAGACGTATGCTCATTCTCCATTCCATGGTAGGGTTGCCAAAGGCGACAAATTTTTAGGTGCATTGGTAATTATGTAAATACGTAGCACCTATATGGTCGTCATTCAGTCCGTCTTTCTGTCTGTTCGTCTATCTGTCCGCCCATCCCGTCCTTGGGTTGTATTCAACTGTGAATCATTATGTACTTACTCCCTCAATCTGCAAATTAAAGTAAAGATTTACTGACATTTATGTAGTGCTCAAAATTATTAACAAGAAATGTTTAATTGACTATTTATTAAGAAAAATATCAAAATTATGAGCAATATACCCAAATCGAATATTTCTATAAAAACTTTATATCTGCCAACTTGTACGGATTTTCCCTACCACAAAAATTTAATAGATAATTTTGCTTAAAAGAATCGCCAAAAACAATTTCCAATGATGAAACAAAGCAAAAATTTCTTTTTAATTTTAGTGGTATGAAAAATCCGTAAGAGCATTATTTGCAAGCACTCTTAAATAACTAGGTGAACCGGAAAGTTCTGTCGTGCAATGTTATTCCACGCCTACTTTTTAAAAATTCTTATTTCTTCATGTACACCACTATTTGGTCAGGGGAAAATTCCCCAGGTTTTCAAGTTTTACATTAATGCCGAAACAATTGGAATTTCGCTATTTCAAAAAAGTGGTGCCAATGAAGAAATCTAAATTTTAAAAAAGTAGGCGTGGAATAACATTATACGACAGAACTTTCCGATTCATCTAATATTTTAAAAGGTTGTGCATGGTTCGTTTCACGTTAAGGTGACGGTCGACGTTATTTATTTTTGTTTTCATCATAGCAATATGAAATTTTGTGCATATATACATTTCACCAAAAGCATATAGAAAACCTTCAAAAAAATTTCCAATCTTATTAAATTTTTTACATTTTAAAAATTTTTTTAATTTTTAAACGAAATTTTAAAATGCTCCTCGTTTCTTGTTTTTGCATTTTTATCACTTAAAACTCTATTATAAATAAATATGTGTACATTTTTAAAAAATATCTTGAATAGTTAATATTTTACAGATTTTTTTTCTAAATACCATATCGATTTTCATCAAAATTTTGCCTATTAATTAAAATATCAAATTTGACTATCTTAATGAAGACGAATTTTAAAAAGCTTACACAATTTCTTTCTAAACAACATCAGGATACTGCTTCCTTATCAATTTCATAAATATCGATCAAAAATTACGTCGCAAGGAGCATTTCAAAAATCTAAAAACCCTGAAAAATAAGTTTATAGAAAAATAGATTTAAAGTATATAAACAGGGGTGCAAAAATCTAGGCGCCAGCGGGTAGTTTCTCATTACTAAAATATAAAAGTTTTCTTCGGTTAAAATTTAATAGCACTCTTGCAAGAAATTTTACGCTCAATATTAAACGAAAATCAACAAAATAAATTTAGTGGTGAGAGACTGCCTGCTGGCGCCTAGATTTTTGCACCCCTGTATATAAATACACTTACCTTTATTATTTACTTCTTAAAACCTATATAAATGATATTTTAATACGAAAAAATTATTTTGGTACTATTATACTCCAGAAATAGGCCTTTTTTGCGACTATTTTGCTATAGAAGATTTTGCTCAAATAAAGGTCCTCATATGCCGCCATGAATGAGATAAACTATTACAGGCCAATAAAAATGTATCGTTTAGTTTGAGTTTGATAATATGTGACGTTTCGAGTTTGAGTAAGTACAATATTCAGTTTTTAATCGAAAGATACTCGATTCGATATGAGTACAGAGAAATCTGCCTGTGCAACCACCTGCCTGAACAACCATTTTTATAATTCTGAATTCGTATTACTTTATTTACAGAAATTATTTTCTGAAAGTTTATCGAGTTCTTTCAACTCTTAGGATATTATTTTCTCTTTAGGAGGTACGGGACACATTAAAAAAAAATTATTTACTAAGTTAACATTTTTTTTTTTTTTTTTTAATGGTTAATCATATTATTTGTAAACAAAATCATATGATAAAACTTAGCATATTTTTTTAAATTTATAAAATATAGTGAGGTAATTTAAAATCGTTATAACTGGTATTTATCTTATGAAGGATTTTTTTTAACCACTTGAAGGGCGGTGTTAGCAAAGCGACAACACCTAATCTTAATTCCAAATTGCCACACTGGCACCAGAAATTTTCTAGGAAATTTTCGCTTTTATCAAATGCGCACGTTTATTACTTAAACATGTTTATTACTTTACAAATAAAATATCGTGTAAATACTGGTGTCAGTCAATTATTTCAAAATTTTACGAATATAAGTACCTTGCCCCCCTGGAAAGAGTTAAATAGTCTTAAGTTACTAAAAAAAAAAAAAAATTATAATAAGTTTTTTTTTTTTTTTATGACAACTATTTCTTAAATGCTAGATTTACAAACCAAACCAAAATATATATATATATATATATATATAATATTTCCTCTTCTAATTAAGATGGAAACATGTTTTAAACGTCTTTTTAAGCATAAAAACCTGAAAAAAATTAATGCAATATTTTTTTTTCTTTAAAGAGAATTTGAAGTTTTTTGTGCGCTAGACCCCCTTTAAAGAAATTTGGCCTAATTTAATATCCTTTTCACTTCTTTTCCTTCCCTTCTCTTAACCTCTTGAAGGGCGGTGGTATATATTTTATCCCACCTAATTTAAACATAAGATTCTCACCAGAAACCTTTAACGAAATTTTATATTTTCAACTTCAGCAGTAAAATGTTGAAACAATGCTTTTCCATACTTTATAATAAAATTTTTCGATTATTCCGGTGGATATGAATATTACAGAGACATTATGCTTGCCCCTCAAGGGGTTAAAAGAAGTGGATTGTTAGAGTGAGAAAAAAAAAGGTTTTACTTTGTTGTTTCAAAATTTTTCCTTGTAACTGTCATTCAAACTAACATTTTGGTTGGCAAAAGTACTGTGCATAAATGAAATTAGTAAATATTTATTAAATTTTGTCCAGTGAATAGATTCTCCCGAGAATCAGAAATCGTCCTCTAGCGCTGTACAATTTGATTTATAACTATGCAATGATGTGTTGCATTTTGTGCTTGTCTAATTAAGTTTTGAATCTCTTCAAGTTTGTACCATGGATTTCGAAATACAACGTATAACAAATAACGATGAAATGTTAGATAAAAAATTTCGCAATTTCAACCTTTTCAGGCGCAAAATGAATTCATTGAAAGTCGCCAAAATTTATAAACAAATCGATGTCAAATTAAATCTGTTTATGTGTCATTTGAGAGTTTTGCAGTGAGTTTGGAATTAAAATCGAGTTATATAAAAATGACATGTCTTTCAAAGGGTTATAAAATAATATTGTTAATTTTAAAAGATATCATTAATTCTACAATTCTTTTTCTGAAATATCGATACTATACCATGATTTGCTTTTTAGCTCACAGGCTATCATAACCTGAGAGCTTATGTGCCCTCCCGTTCTGTATGTACGTTCGTACGTGCGTAACGCGATAACTCATGATAAAAATATCGGATCCACTTGAAATTTTGTATATAGGTATATCCTGATAAGGCGCTTCCCTGATTAGTTTTTGGAGTTCATTCGATATGTATAAAAGGGGGAACGGGAGGGGATCATGCCCCTCCCCTTAATTGATTTAATGGGTTTTTCATGCAGAATTAACAGTTTTTGTTCAAAATTTAGATATAGGATCATTTTGATGAGGCAATTTCGTGACTATTATTAGGTATTCATTGGATAAGTATAAACAGGGGGAACGAGGGTTCTAATGCCCTTCCCCTTAATTGATATAAAGGGGTTTTTCAAGCAGAATTGTCAGATTTCGTTCAAATCTCTGAATAGTTTTGGAAGTTTAATGGTTAAGTATAAAAGAGGGGGATAGCTCCTCTTAAATTATATAAAGGTTAAATGGGTTTTTATTAAGAATTATCCGATTTGCTCTGAATTTTGGATATAGCTTTTTTATATGATAAAGCATGTTCTTGATAGTTTAAGAGGTTCGATGATTAAGTATAAAAAGGGGGGAAAGGGGAGAGCTGTTTCCCTTTCTTAATTTTTTTCCAATGGAATTAACCCTTGAAAATATAAGGCTGTAATGTAAAATTAGTATGCGTAGCCTGTGAGCTCAATGCCATCAGTTTAACTGGGCAATATTCTTTTTATTATTACTTTTATTTTGCTACTGATCATTGGATTACGCAAATATATCCTTAAAATTTATTATTTAGGCTTTAAAAGCCGATGGTACATAGAACACACCGTTCATGTCATTTTGTAATTCCAAACCGTCTGTAATTTTTAAGGGAGTTGGTTCCCAACATTTTATTGATCCCGCCACAGCAAAGCATATGTAAAATCATAATGCCCCCTCGCCCATCCTTGAAAGCAGATTCTTCCGCGATCAACATTCCTCAATCAAATATTCCTCTTGTTTTTTCCAAATGTATTTTATTGTCAAAGCACGAGTACAAAAGATCGCTTCATTCAGTTATGACGGGATAAGCGTATGATGAATGAGTTTTCCTTATCATTCAATCAAAATTTAATAATAGCTTTCAAAATAGAAATCTGAATATTTGTAATTTTCTCCCATTGATTCAGATGGAAAATTATACAACATTTTTACTGAACATTTTTTTAGAACATTTTTTTATACATGAATGTTGTCCTAAATCTGTCAGGGACAAAAAATCTATTCGTAATATCCTAAAATGATTGATTGACACCAGAATTTACAAAAGAATTTATTTGCGAATAAGTAAAAGGTTTTATTTTAGTACTAAACAATGAGAAAATTTTCATTCCCAAATTCTGGTGCAAATGTGCTATTTAGGGATTAAAATTACGAGGACCGAACATGTGTCATCGCCTTGAAAAGATAAAGAATGACAGAACGCCAGTTGAAAGTAAATTATTTTATCATTAACTCCTTAACACTAAAACCGTTACCATATGAATAAATTCAAGTTCAAAACATAAATTTCATTATAAAATGTGTTTAAAAGATACAAAGAAAAAAAACGTTAAATAAAAAAGTTAAACTGATTTTAAATTAAAATTTTGATGTAAAATTTTTTTTTTATAAAACTTGGCTAAATTTTTCACATTTTCTAGTGTTAAGTAGTTGAAATGGATACACAATCTTCATTATATGAATAAATGTATATATAATATAGTTAAACATACAGGGTGTTTCAAAATTTTTTTTTACAATAAAAGAGGGGTGATAGTACACATCAAAACAAACAATATTCAATAGGAGACCAAGGGTCCCAAAAGTTTTCTAAAGGAGATAGCCGCCATTAAAGTTTAGGGACCAAAATTTCAAATAAACATAAAAAACGGAAAAATCGGTCGATTGATTTACAGTTTTCACTAAAATTATTCTTTATGTCGACATTTTCTTGAAAATAAATTATAAAGATAAATTTCAAAAAATGTCGATAAAGGGCGCTTTAGACTTTTGAGTAACGAACAACTATTTTTTGCCGTTATTTTTTGCATCTCATTAAATGTTTTCGGAAGCTTAGACTTAAACTTAAGTTTTGAGCTCAAAATCTGATTTAGTAGGGAGTAGTTAAGTAGCACAAACTGAACTGTGTTTAAGTGGTGGGGGGGGGGGGGGGTTCAAGTTTAAAATAATTATAGAAAATGGAAAAATTTGTCGATTCGTTTGCGGTTTAAAATAAAACTATTCTTTAAGTCAGTATCTTCTTGAAAATAAATTTTAAAGATAAATTTTAAAAAATTCCATTAGAGGGTGCCTTAAACTTCAGAGTAACCAACAATTAATTTTAACCATTATTTTTTTGTTCTAATTAAATGCTTGCAAAAAATTATTACATTTTTTCGGAAGCTTAGATTTAAACTTAAATTTTGAGCTCAAAATCTGAATAATTAGGAGTAGTTAGATAGCGCAAATTGAAGTGTTTTTAGGAGTTGAAATTTAACACTCCCCCCCTCCTCGAACACAATTCAGTTTTACACTCTCAACGATTCAGAATTTGAGCCTAAAATTTAAGTTTATGCATTTGAAAGCATTTAATGAGATTAAAAATATAACAGTTAAAAATAGTTGTACGTTAACTCCAAAGTCTAAGGCGCCCTCTGTCGGCATTATGTGAAATTTATCTTTAAAATTTATTTTCAAGAAAATGCTCATTTAAAAATTAGTTTTAGCAAAAACCGCAAACGAATCGACCAATTTTTCCGTTTTTTATAATCATTTGAAATTTGAACCCTCTGAACACAGTTCTGTTTGTCTACTTAACTACTCCCAACTATTACGATTTTGAGCTCAAAATTTAAGTTTAAGTCTAAGCTTACGAAAGCATTTAATAAGATGCAAAAAATAATGCCAAAAAAGAGCTGTTCGTTACTCCAAAGTCAAAAGCGCCGTCTATCGGCATTTTTTGAAAATTATCTTTATAATTTATTTTTAAGAAAATACCGACATAAAGAATAGTTTTAGGGAAAACTGCAAATCAATGAACCAATTTTTCCGTTTTTTATAATCATTTGAAATTTGAACCCTCTGAACACAGTTCAGTTTGAGCTACTTAACCACTCCCACTTTCAGATTTTGAGCTCAAAATTTAAGTTTGAGTCTAAGCTTACGAAAACATTTAATGATATGCAAAAAATACCGGCAAAAAATAGTTGTTCGTTACTCCAAAGCCTAAAGTGCCCTCTATCGGCATTTTGTGAAATTTATCTTTATAATTTAATTTCCAGGAAATGCCGACATAAAGAATAATTTTACTGAAAAAAGCAAATCAATCGACCGATTTTTCCGTTTTTTATGTTTATTTGAAATTTTGGTCCCTAAACTTTAATGGCGGCTATCTCCTTTGGAAAACGTTTGGGATACTTGGTCTCCTATTCAATATTGTTTGTCTTGATGCGTACTATCACCCCTCTTTTATTGTAAAAAAAAATTTCGAAACACCCTGTATATATATTTATATTTTATTATTATATATGCATATTTATTCAAATATATATATATATATATATATATATATATATATATATATATATATATATATATATATATATATATATATATATATATATATATATGACGATTTAAGGAGAACTCGAATTATTTCCACTGGTTAAAAAGAAACACACAGTCATGGCAAGCGAGGGAAAAAACAAAATAAATAAATAAATGTAGAAGATCCAATAATTAGTCATGGGCTGCTGTAAATTCATTTATTAAATTCGTAATAATGAGGAAGGAAAAGCTCCTTTTGCAAAAATTCCATCATTATTTCAGCGAGCTGTCCTCATCGAAGAAGCAACCCAAGAAATCTTCTTTTTCATCTCGAGACTTCCACCTTTTTTAAACTAAAAAGAAAGTTCTGGAACATTCTGTAACCTCAAACCATCATTCTTTTATGTAAACAGAATTCTTGTCCAGCTACGAGATTATTTTCCACAAACGATAAATTTATTTTAAAAAAAAATTATTTAACCAATTTATAATTGACTCAGAATTTTAAATATCTTAGGCAGACGATTTTTATAAATGATTAATTTTAAGAGAAAAAGAAAAGAAATGAATTTATTAATATGCACACATGAAAGGTTGACGTAGGAAAAATAAATAAATAGATAAAATAAAATAATGATATTTTTTGAAAGGTATGGTTTTGGAATAAATTTAATAAGACTTTCTTAAAAAGGGTTGATAAAAACATAGAAGAAATCAGTTTTATTTGGAATATTAAGAAATAAAGTTTTAATTAAGAATATTTTTAATTTAGAGCCATCTTTTTAAATTTACGCATACTGGAATAATGTTTTTTAAGGCAAATTAAGAATTTATATCGTCTGCATAAGGATTAACAGATTAGATTTAGAAACAAGATTTTAATTTAATAATTTGAAGTAAGTACGGAATATTATTATAAGAAAATTAAGATAGTATAAAGGTTAGTTTTGGCGAAAAAATTTTAAATAAAAAATTTTTTAAATAAAAAATTTTAATATATATTTCATTATATGAATTTTCATTACATGAAAATTCTAAAATACAACCCACACCAGAAAATATATTGATAAGATAATAAAAAATAGTCTAATTCAGAAGAAATAGCTATTAAATTTTTTCTTCTTATGGCTTCCAAAAATATAGAAATGTGACTACCACTACGCTGCCAATCAGTTTGACACGTTGACTGCCCAATACGAGAAAACTCGTAGGTTGCGTTCTTTTTTAGGAAGCCAACTACGAGTTATCTCGTAGTCGGCAATCAGTGTGTTAATTCTATTTTTTCTTAGTAGCATCACTTTTAAAAAACAGAAATGCTTGACACATCCTTTAACAACATTTGCAAGAGAAAACAACTTTAGTATTTATATCAGAAAAATACTGGTGGGAATTTTTAATAAGATAATGTAATTAAATCAAATTGTCATTTTAGGCCAGATTTCTGAAAATTGCCGTGGCAGTCAACGTGTTAACCAATGGTATGTCGAATAAAACTTTGCTGTTTAATCATTGAATAAAATCTATAACTACCGTGAGCAGATCCGACGAACCTCTCAGATAAATATTCCTTTTGTTTTTTTAAGTATGTTCTCTTGTGAAAAAACAAACTTCCTTTTATTTATGATGGGATGGGGATCATGAGTGAATTTTCCCGTCATTCAATCGAAATTTAATGAATCACTTACTGAGCAGAAGTCTAAGTAAATTGTTATTTGTTCGCGTGAACTCGTAAAACAGAAAATTCTATTTTTATCTAAAATATGGATAGTACTTTGAGAAAGATGTAATACTTGTTCAAAGTTGATCATTTTTCCTTTAACATATAACACTTAATCATTTTCCTATCTTTTTAAATATATTTTTTGACAATGCATATATATATATATATATATATATATATATATATATATATATATACATCACGTCCTTTTAAAAGATAGACGGAAGACTGTAAAATGTTTTCTAGTCACTTAAACAAAACTTAACAGCTTTCGAATTGCCATTCGAAACAACCCATCATACGTACGTCTAATTATACTACCACAGATCATCAAACTACTATCAAATGTATGAAAATTACATACCTGTTACAAAAAATAGATTATTTTTACAAAAAATCTCAGATCTAGCTTTTGTCAAATGTAATATTATTTTTCTAGTACCAAATTTTAAACTCATTTAATAAATAACATATCACTGTTAAAAGTATATAAATAAATGTTATTCGCGACTTCAAAAACGAAAATTTGTATTTGCATCTAAAATATATATTAGTATCATGGGAACGAAGTAATATCTGTTGAAAGTAGATTATTTTTCCGTTAACATATCCCAGCTAAACATTTCCCTAAGCTTTTTAAGTATATTTATTGCCAAAGCGAAAATAAAAATATATACATGCTTCGCTTCCATTCAATTGATAGACGGAAGACTATAAAATGTTCTTTTGTCACTCAATCAAAACTTAACAGCTTTCAAAATGGCATTCGAAACTATATAACATTCTAAGTACGTCTAATTTACTACTGCATGTTATCAAATTACTATCAAATGTATGTAAAATTACACACCTGTTTCGAAATAGATATCTTTACGGAAAACCTTAAACCTAACTTTTATGAAAGACCGTAATATTGTTTTTCTGATACCACATATTAAGCTCGTTTGTTAAATAATATACAACTGCTAAACAGTATCTAAATAAATGTTATTCGCAACTTCAAAAACCGAAAAAAATGACTCTAAACAAGCATATAAACACTACCTAAACAAAAGGTGTTACCTATTCTTTTACGAACGACTGTAAATAGTAGGCAGAAAACTTAACATTTTAACCACTGCATTAAGCTATCATCACTTCCTGCAAAGGAAATGATGCGATGCAGAAAAAAAGTGTGAAATCTAACACTTGAAACCTTGAGCAAAGACATTAGGAATCGGCTATAGTTTGTGCGACCCGAACATTAACGTTAGACTGGTTATTTAGTGGGCTGTTCGTTTAGAAGAATATTCCAGCTCTTTATTTTATTTTTTATTTTTTCTGATATCTTCTCTATACGACCACCTGTTTCTGACTGAAATAGCAGGAAACAGGAGGAGTGAAGGAACGCGATCGGTCGATCAGTCTTTGCGAAAAATACAAATGTATTGCACGCAGCCAGAATAACGAGCATTTAATTGCAAGGAGTAAGTGGCCGGTAAACAGTAGCTGACGTTTAGTTGCAATACACGCTATTGTCCAAAATCCTTTACTTTTATACTTTGAATGAATAAATGATGAAATTCGATTTCCTTTAAATTATTAAAATCTTGTCTTTTCACAAAATAACGGAAAATACTATATTGGTATGTAAATTAGATACAAATAGGATAAATAATGGAATTCGATTTCTCTTAAATCATTAAAATCTCGTCCTTTCACAAAATAACACAAAAGATTGTATTGGTATTTAAATTAGACTCGACATAATTAATTCTAATAACAGTAATATTCGAATAGTTGTATTTATTTATATTTATGTTTATATTTATATTTATATTTATATTTATATTTATATTTATATTTATATTTATATTTATATTTATATTTATATTTATATTTATAAACGGCGTTTGCCACTGAATTTGTTCTTCTGTTAATGCGCTATTGTATTATTTCTTGTACAAACATTACGCATTTTCTTTGGAATGTGAATTATTTCTGTAATGTAGCTGAAGTTATATTTTCAACTTTAACTATTTATTTTTTATTATCCCTATGATTACTATTGTTGTTATTATTATTGATATTAGGAATAAGTTGCCGGTAAACAGTATAGCTGACGTTTAGTTGCAAAAACCATGCAAAACACGCTATTGTCCAAAGTCTTTTTTTTACCCTTTGAATAAATAAATGATGAAATTCGATTTCCTTTAAAAATTATTAAAATCTTGTCTTTTCACAAAATAACGGAAAAGATTGTATTGATATGTAAATTAGATACAAATAGGATAAATAATGAAATTCGGTTTCTCTTGAATCATTAAAATCTCGTCCTTTCACAAAATAACGGAAAAGATTGTATAGGTATGTAAATTACACACGACATAATTAATTCTAATAACAGTAATATTCGAATAGTTTTCTTTATTTATATTTATATTTATATTTATATTTATATTTATTCTTGATAAAACGATATTTGCCACTGAATTTGTTTTTCTGTTATTTATGCTGTATTATTTCTTGAGCAAAAATTATGCATTCTATTTTAAATGTGAATTATTTCTGTAATGCAGCTGAAGTTATATTTTTAACTTTAATTCTTTATTCTTTATTATCCTTATAATGATAGTAATTATTATTATTATTATTATTATTATTATTCATATCAGGCGTAAGTGGCCGGTAAACAGAAGCTGGGTCATTCCATGATGTTTTGTTACGTCAGTTACCAAGATAATAACTGCGAAATTGTTGTCCACCGTTATTTTCAAAAAGTTTTCTTGGCTTTATTCAATTAATGAGGTATCCCCGATAAAATAAGTCTCATTTTTCAAAACAAAAATGTTGGTAGAAAAAATCGTAGCTGGTAACTCACGTTACAGGCATGCATGGGATTACCCAGCTGACGTTTAGTTGCAAAAACCATGCAATACACACTATTGTCCAAAATCCTTTTTTACCCAATGAATAAATAATGAAATTCGATTTCCTTTAAATTATTAAAATCTTGTCCTTTCACAAAATAATTCGACATGAGAAGATTGTTATTGATATGTAAAATAGATACAGCACAATTAATTCTAATGACAGTAACATTCAGATAGTTGTATTTATTTATGTTTTTATTTTTATTTATTTATTATTTTTAAAAAATAAATGGTATTTGCCACTAAATTTGTTCTTCTGGTATTTATGATATTGCAATTATGCATTTTATTTGGAATGTGAACTATTTCTGTAATGTAGCTGAAGTTAAATTTTCAACTTTAATTCTTTATTTTTTATTATTCTCATAATGATATAAATAATAATTATTATTATTATTACTAGCATACGCAGCCCGCTTCGCCGGGCTTAATTTGAAAGTTTATTTAATAATTTATGTGTATGGTACGCTTCTCTCTCAGCTGGCGACGGATCCCCCGGTGACTCTACGCTTCTCTCTCAGCTGGCGACGGATCCCCCGGTGACTCTCCCCGGACCATCGGCACTCCACGTGCGTCGGGTGAGCGTCAGAACAAACTTTCAGCATATACATATGGGTGGTTGTACTTGAATGCACAGACCTGCGCGTTTTTTTCTATCTTGCTTTTATACCTCTGGACCGAGTTGGCGCATTGCCAAGATTTGCTTCCTCTGGACCGAGTTGGCGCATTGCCAAGATTTGCTTCCTCTGGACCGAGTTGGCGCATTGCCAAGATTTGCTTTCCCCTGTGCCTCAATTAATTAATTATCCTCAGAATTCCTTTTATTTATAGAGATTATTTTTTAAAAATAAATGGTATTTGCCACTAAATTTGTTCTTCTGGTATTTATGCTATTGCAATTATGCATTTTATCTCTTCGGGAAAAAGATTGTATTGATACGTAAATTAGATACGGCATAATTAATTCTAATTAAAATAGTTTTACTTATTAAGATTTATATTTTATATTTTATTATTATTGCTTTTTTTTCTTCTATTTTTACATAAACGGTATTTGCCACTGAATTTGTTTGTCTAATATTTATGAAATTACATTATTTCTTGGACAAAAATCATGCATTTTATTTGGAAAGTGAATTATTTCTGTAATCAGGGGTCTGTCCAGACTTCTCTCACAGGGTCCTGTTTTTGTAAAACTGTGAATTTTTTCCTTATATTTGTGAAAAGTCTAGTCAGAATTTTGTGAACTTTAAATCATCGATGTCTTGAGGTTCTATTATTCACATATAAACAGCTAAGTAATATGCTCTTTGGTGAGTTCAACTGCTCATTTACAAACCAGATTTTATTATTAAATGATGAAATTTGTGAAAAGTTCAATTTGAAGGTGAAAAAATTCTGTGAAAAGGTCTATTTGAGACAAATAATTTTGTGAAGAGTCCTATTTTGGGATAAAAAATTTTGTGAAGGGTCCTATTTGAAGATAAATTATTTTGTGAAGGGTCTTTTAAAGGACCTAACATTTTTCTAAATATATCCCTGGTAATGAAACTTAAGTTAAATTTTCAGCTTTAATTATTTATTGTTTATTATCCTTATAATAATTATTATTAGTAGTAGTATAGGAGCTGACGTTTAGTTGCAAAAACCATACATTGCATGCTATTGTCCAACGTCCTTTTTTACCTTTTGAATGAATAAGTAATGAAATTCGATTTCTCTTAAATCATTAAAATTATGGCTTTTCACAAAATAACTCTATTCTGGAAAAGATTGTATTGATATGTAAATTAGATACGCTATAATTAATTCTAATAGCAGTAATATCCAAGTAGTTTTATATATTTTTATTCTTTTTTCTTTTACCCCCCTTCGCGAACGCAGCATTTTACGAAATTTTTACTGTTTTGGCACCGTTTTTTAAAAAGAGAAATTTTTACCTTTTTAAATAGAGAAAATGCTCCGATTAAATAAGGAAAATTCTGCCGTAAAATTTTACTGGTGGAGATAAACAACGATGCTTAAGCCTTTTTACGGCACGTATATGTGTCGCTCGTCCTTAAGAGGTTAAAATAAAAATGATGCACTATATTTGCCATTGAATTTGGTTTCTGGATAATTATGCTTCTGAATAATTTCTAAAACAAAATTACGCAAGATATATATTGAAATTTTAATTGGAACGCGAATGTTGAATAAATAAATAATGCAATTCGATTTGTCTCAAATCATTAAATTAACTTATTTTTTCACAAAATAACTCTATTCAAGAAAAAATATGAACGGGGAGAAAAATTAATTTAAAGTTTTCATTTGTATGGATAATTGCATTGGATCTATTAATAAAATTTACAATATCTCGCGATACAATAGTCGTGTAGGTAAAAATGAGGTGTCAAAATATTCACAATTACAGAAGTTGTCAGTTAATATTTAAAAAATAGAAAATCGATAATTTGATCAATTTCAAGGTACTGTTTTTCCTAACCCCCTTGGGGACGAGCGACGAGTATATACAAAAAACGAGCGACACAAAAAATCTTAAGAATTCTTGTTTATCCCCACCAGTAGAATTTTACTGTAAAATTTGCCTTATTTAATTAGAGAATTTTTTTTTCGGTTTAATAAGGCACAAATTTCTGTTCTTAAAAACCGGTAACAAAGCATTAAAAATCTCTTAACCCCTTAACTGGTTAATTCTTTTTCGTTCAACAAATTAAAAATAGAGGATTCACACCACTATTATTTAAATAAAATATTCTTAAAATTTAGTCTAAACATTTCCGCCTTTCAATAGTATGGAAATTTTCTTAAAAATAATAGTGGTGTCAAAAAGCTTTAAATAATGCAATAAGCAAATTCGTCTTGCCCGAACGGCGTTCGGGCAAACCAGTTAAGGGGTTAAAAGTCTCCCGTCGCGAAGAGTTAAAATAAATGGTAAACTGTATTTGCCAACTGAATTTGTTTTTCGGATATTTATACTACTGAATAATTTCTGAAATAATATTACGCAATACATTTATTGGAATTTTATTTGGAACGCGAATGTTAAATGAATAAATAATGAAATTCGATTTCTCTTAAATCATTAAAATCTTGTTCTTTCATAAAATAACTCTATTCAGAAAAATATTTTATTGATATGTTAATTAGATACGACATAGTTAATTCTACTAGCAGTAATATTCGATAGATTTTATTTATTTTTATTCTTTTCTCTTTTAAAATAAAAATAGTAAACTGTATTTGCCACTGAATTTGTTTTTAGGATATTTATACTATTGAATAAATTCTGAAACAAAATTATTCAAGTTATTTATTGAAATTTTATTTGGAACGCGAATGTTATATGATTAAATAATGAAATTCGATTTCTCTTAAATCATTAAAGCATTGTTCTTTCATAAAATAACTGTATTCAGGAAAAAGGTTATATTGATATGCAGTGTTCTCGCTGACATTTGACTAATGTTAGTAATTTGGCTAATTAAAAATAAAAAACATTCGCCGAAAAACCAAATAAATTCGCCGTTCAGCAAAAAAAAAAAAAAAAAAAAAAAAAAAAAAAAAAAAAAATCTTTAATTTTTTATTATACCCCTTTTTCAATATGTTCTAAAATAAACTAAGTTTTTATAACTGCGAAAACGATTGTTATTAATCTAATTTCAACTATCCGCTACAAGTATATGAAAATATGTATATATGCAAATGTATGAGAAAGAAAAAAGAAAAGAAAAAAAGTATAGCAATTTGGCGAATCTAATCGCTTGTTTACTCGCCAAATGGAGAATTTAGTCGCAATTTGGCGCGTTGGCGAGCGACAGCGAGAACTCTGTTGATATGTAAATTAGATGCGACATAATTCATTCTAATAGCAGTAATTTTCGAATAGTTTTATTTATGTTATTTACTCTTTTTTTTCTTAAAAAAAAAAAAAAAAAAAAAAAAGGTAAACTGCATTTGCCACTGAATTTGTTTTTCGGATACTGTACTACTGAATAATTGCTGAAATAAAATTACTCAAGTTATTTATTGGAATTTTATTTGGAACGCGAATAAATAATGCAATTCGATTTCTTTTAAATCATTAAAATCTTGTTCTTTCACAAAATAACTCTATAAAGGAAAAGATTTTATTCATATGCAAATTAGATACGACATAATTAATTATAGCAGTAATGTTCGAATAATTTATTTTTTTCTTTAAAAAGATGGCAAACTGTATTTGCCACTGAAATTCCTTTTTGGATATTTATGCTACTGTATAATTTCTGAAGCAAAATAATGCAAGGTGTTTGTTAGAATTTTATTTGGAATGCGAATAATTTCTGTTATGTAGCTGGAGTAAAAATTTTAACTTTAGTAACTTATTATTTATTGTTACTATTTTTTTAGAATGGAACCTAATCCGTTCTTTCTAGGACATAAAGCATACAACCTGGTGAAGAAAACAGTGTTAAAAATAATTTTTATTTGAAAATTCTATATATATATATATATATATATATATATGGGTGATACCTCAAAATAGGGGACAATTTCAAAAGTGAAATCTTAAAAAAATTACTGTTAGCAAAATTTCCGAAAAAAATAGTTTTTGTTAACATAGTATTAGGTATACTTTACATGTAGTCAGCAGAGCTAAATATTTAAAAATTAACTTTAAAAAAATAATTAATATTTTTTTGAGCCATGCTAATGACAAAACAAATTGCATGGAATAAATATATTAAGAAATTTTTATTTTCTTCCTGTTTAAATAATTTTTTCTATATTTATTAGCCTTCCTTTTCAGCAAATGGTTTCCATTTTTACATAAATACATATAAGGAGAATAAAAACATTACCAAAGTGCAAACTTAGTTACAAACATTCTGACACTAACAATGTAAGAAGCTGTCTTAGTGATTTTCTGACAGATTTAATGCATATTTTAGGGATAATAAATGTAATACCTAAATTTATATGTAAAATTAAACTTTATAAAGGATACAATATAAGCATTGGTTACATTTATGCATATAGGAGTCTTTAGCATGGACAGAAAGACCATGCTAATGACACTGATATTTGTCCATGCTAATGACAAATTTTAATTTAAATAAGATTATGAGCCATAATATAATCACAATGCAATAGTCCTTTCTGGGGCTTTTTAAAACACAAAAGTTCTATGCAAATAAGTAAAATAAAAATTTTAACTATAAAATAAATATGAAAATTATTATCCATTCTAATGACATACAATTGATGTACGCCCCTAATATTCAACTTATATTCTTAAAATACAATACATGCTTCTATTTTCAGGCTGGGATAAAATGGCTACTTGTTGCCATGGATAAACTTTATATTTTCAAACTATTGTCATATGTGAAAATGAAATTTTGATTAATAACTAGCTGCTATAGTATGATCTTGTTTTGAAAATAGAATATGGAGGACAAACTTTAATTCTTTTTTTACATACTATAATTTTATTTTTAAAAATAAATTTATTGGATAAAACCTCTCCTTGATTAATTTAAAGAAAGAATAACATTTGCTTTATTTTATAAACATGATATTAACTCTTGAAAAATGCTAGTATACACAAGGCACAGCTGCTGTGGACATCCATGCTAATGACATTTTGAACATTTATTCTGTTATTTTAATGTGTTTTTAACTAAAAAATGAGTAATTCTTGAGTGCAAATAATGAATAATATTAAGACAAACATATCTAAATATAAAAACATGACAGAAAACATCTCAATTTTTTTTGAGAAAGACATAAATTGTCCCCTATTTTGAGAATCACCCATATATGTGTGTGTGTATATATATTACATTACTCAAAATTTTATAAACAAAATGGAGTTTTATGTGCAACAGAGATATTGCATCAATACATCTCAAGTAAAAGTTTTTATTTTTATTATTCGTATTATGTTTTTAGTTTAAATACATAACCAGTAGCTGACATTTGAAAAAAAGATCGTAAACAGTAGCTAACGTGCCGTTGCGAAAACCAAGCAATAACACGCTATGCTAGTCTGAGTTATGTTTTGTTCTCTATGCATGAATAAGCAATGAAATTTTGTTTTTGTAAAATAGTTAAAATATATTCCCTCTCTGAATGACTGTAAAACATCAATTCTGAACTGAATAAAAATAAAAATTTAGATATTTCTGTTTATTTAAATGTAAAAAAATTAAATCCTACAAATAATATTTTCAATTATAACGATTTTAAATTACCCTACTTTTTAAATAAGTTTTTAACTAAAATAAAAAAAAATATATATGACAAGTTTTATTATCTGATTTTTTTTTTTTTTTTTTTTACAAATAATATCACAAAGCAAAAAAAAATAAATAAAAATAAATAAATAAATAAATAAATAAAAATAAAAATAAAATTTTAATTTACTAAATAAAAATTATTCTAAAATTTGCCCCGTATCCCCTCAAAGAACACTTTTTTTTCTCTAGGTAGATTTCGTAAGAAATACTAACTATTGCCCCAGAAACCTAAAACTACCCCCCCCCCCCCCACTTAAAAAGTTTATGTAAATACATATACAGAGCAGTTCAAGCTCCGGCTTTTTGTTTAAAATAGAAAATGCTCTATTATTTATTTTTAACATTTCGGTGATTTACAAGAACAATATTTTCTGTAAAATAATACTGGTGTGCAAAAAGCTGGAGACTTGGCAAATCTGTATATATATGTATGTACTGGATTTTGTCCGCACGATAAAAGTCGCAATTATGCACGAATCGTCTTCAAACTCGCCACATACATTGAGATAGATAATATTTTGGCGGGAATTGCTATTGGAAAAAATCGTTCCAAAGGGTCGGAAGTGGGGAGGATTGAAAAACTTGAACACCGCCTTAACATGCTCTTATAGAACTAGTTCTAACAGAAAAATGGCTAAAAAAATAAACATTTCTCGTTATAGCAGTTGTCCAAAAAAATAAAAAATAAATAAAAAATAAAATAAAAATCAATAAAATAAAATTTTTATCACAACAATTTTTTTCTATTGCTAGATTTCCGCATGAAAAATAAAAATGAAATAGTTTCATGAATTAAATATAAATAGTAATATTTCATCATTTTTCTATAGCAAAATTCCAAGGGAAAACTGAATATCAAATTAGTTTAGTTAGTTAAAATAGCATAAGTAGTTTGAAAATGTGTTAAAAATCTGAACATTACGTCATACTGGAAATATGATAGATGTCACTAGACGAATATTTAACGTCATATGAGTTTGAAAAAAAGTATTGAAACACAAATGGAAATATTAGTATATTTTAAGATTTTAAATTTTTCTGAATTTATTTTTGCTATTTTTAAATCTGTTCCATTTACATGAGTGTGTGTATGTATGTATTATAGAATTCTCACAAAAGGTCTCTAGAGCTCATTTTTAGTAAAGAAACTCGGTTTAACTCTAATATTGATTAAATCTTTATTGACGAGGTTAGTACTTAACTTCGAAATCGACCTCTACTAAGGCTTCTATAATAGAAGTTCTAACCTCTGCCTGTAGGCTGAGTCGACAGGGATTTTTTTTACAATGCAGAATATATCATTATTTCTAAAATCACATGTTTCAATTCGTTTTTTCTTTCAGAAATAATTACTCGGCAGCAACGCACAGTGACAAACAACGAAGTATTTGTTCGGTAAAATATAAAATACGCATCATTATCGCCGAAATTAACAACTTGAAATTTTTACCAGAAAATATGACACTCTCCTTCAAAAATTTTTTACTGTGACGAACAAAATTCGTCATTCTCATCACTAACATTCTACGCGTAGCACTTTCCGAAACGACTTGTAGACATGCGGAATTCGCAGCTCATCTTCTTCTGCGTAATCCTTACTCGAAATTACGTGTTTTCTAAAAATTACACCACTCGAAGCATGCAAAAAATACGTCCAAGGCAAACCGAAACGAAATACGAGCGTTCACCAGCGCATTCTTTTGTATTTCTTAGTGAAAGCTTTGTTTTTGGTCTTCAAAGCATGACCCCCCATTAAGCTTTGTGAACCCCCTCCCTTTAAAATACGGCACGCGCCATTAGTGACGCTCCAGTGCCCCAGAGGGTAACAGGGGCTTCCCTACACATCAGCCCCTATATTCTATCTCTCGAACAGAACTCGAGTTAGGATCTATCTCTGATCTCGGAGCGTCAGCAAGAAAAAGCTATCCTTCTTCCTTAGACACATTGTGTCTTGGAGAACAGCTTCTAAGATACACGAGGGTGTTGTGTGGTTTGCAATTTCCCCGCTTTTGTGCAAGAAAATTCAAAACAAATGTTCTCTGTGCCAAGTTGAGTGAGTGTGAAACCAAGGTGATTATTCACCTGGGAGTGTTTTCATCAACTGACAGTTCAGTTTTTCACAAGATTTTACTAGAGATTTTAAAAATCTTCACTCAGCTTTTCATATTTCGAATGTGTTGGATTTTCTAAAACTTTTAAGAAATTCGATGCGCTATTTTATTCGAGATTGTATTTAGCCCTGCTGCTCACTGTGGAACGACTTTTTGCTTTGTGGAGATTTCCCATCAGTATTTCAAAATTATATTTTTAAGCTGCAAACAGACGGACCTACTAACTGTTATCAGTACCGGCATCCTTTATTGTGGTGATGCGGTATTTTTTATCCTTAATGACTTTAAAAGGAAGAGGACTGATCTCCTGGGAAACAGGAACCTTTCCTCAAGTTGAGTTGCGTTCCTTATCTCCTGGCCCATTGTAGATTTCTCCTCATTCAGTTATGAATAGAGCGTAGAAGGATCCTAAACAAAGAATTTTCTAGCATTCGGTTAAAGGATAGCAAAACAAGTGTGTACCTCCAGCTTTAGGCTCCCTGCTTCAATTTCAAATATGATCTTTATGTTTTGGGAATTTCTGATGGAGATTGGGTGTATAACTCGTAAAAGTTTTTCTTAATCACCCGGTTCAATTAACTCGCTATATTTCGTAGTCAATTTTAAAAAGCTTTAGAAAAACTGTTTGGTTGGAACCAACACAATATAAGAGGGCTTTCCTGATCTTCCCCATTTTTGTTGCCATTTTGTAAATCCGTAGAATTCTTACTAGACATATTGTTTCTTATACACGAGGGTGTTGTGTGGATTGCAATTTCCCCGCTTTTGTGCAAGAAAATTCAAAACAAATGTTCTCTGTGCCAAGTTGAGTGAGTGTGAAACCAAGGTGATTATTCACCCGGGAGTGTTTTCATCAACTGACAGTTCAGGTTTTCGCAAGATTTTACTTGAGATTAAACAACTTTTTCATATCTTGATTGTCAACGATTTGTTGGGTTTTTTAAAAATCTAGTATCCCTTAATGTACAATCAAAATGACAAAACAATCAAGATATTGCAAACCTCCAGTCAGATTATTATATTTCGCATGTTAACAAAGTTTTGAATTTTCTCAAACTTTTAAACAATTCGATGCGTTATTTTATTCAAGATTGTATTTAGCCTTATTTGTCACTCGGAATGATTTTTGCTTTGCGGGAATTTCCTATCAGTATTTCAAAACTATGTTTTTAAGCTGCAAACAGACGGACCTATTAACTCTTATTAATACCGGCATACTTTATAGTGGCGAAGCGGTATTGTTTATCTTTAATGACTTTTAGGAGAAGAGGATTGATGTCTTGCAAAACAAAAATCTTTCCCTCAAGTAAGATTGATATTCTTATCTCCTGTAGATTTCCCCTTAGTCTATAGTAAATAAAGTGCAGGAGGGCCTTAAACAAAGGATTTCCGAGAATTCTGTTAAAAACTGTCAAAACAAGTGTGTGTTGCAACTTTAGGCTCGATGCTTTGATTTCAATCTTTATGTTTTGGGGATTTCTGATGGAGATTAGGTGTATGACTCGTATAAGTTATTCTTAACCATCTGGTTCAATTAACTTAATTGCATTTCGTAGATAATTTTACAAAGCTTTAGAAAGAAAATGATGGTTGGAACCAGCACAATGTAAGAATACTTTTTGGATCTTCCCCAATTTTGGAGGATGTGACCACTTTGTAAATTCGTAGACTTCCTCCTTTAGACACGTTATGTCTTGGAGACCAGCTTCTAGATATACGAAGGTGTTGTGTGATTTGCAATTTCCCCGCTTTTGCGCAAGAAATTCGAAACAAATGTTCTCTGTGCCAAGTTGAGTGAGTGTGAAACCAAAATGATTATTCACCCGGGAATGTTTTCATTAACTGACAGTTCAATTTTTCGCAAGATTTTACTTGAGATTTTTAAAATCTTCACTCAGCTTTTTATATTTCGAATGTCAACAAATTTCTGAATTTCCTTAAACTTTTAAGAAATTCGATGCGCCATTTTATTTGAGATTGTATTTATCACTGTTGCTCACTGTAGAACAAATTTGGCTTTGTGGGAATGTTCTATCAGTATTTCAAAATTATACTTTTAGGCTCGATGCTTTGATTCCAAATGTGATTTTTATTTTTTGCGGATTTCTGATGAAGATTGGGTGTATCACTGTTATAAGCTATTCTGAAACAGCCGCTTCATTTAACTTTGTTATATTCCGTAAACAATTTACAAAGCTTTAGAAATAATGTTTGCTTTGGAACCAGCACAATATAATAGAGTTCTCTGAATCTTCCCCATTTTTGAGAAATGTAACCATTTTGTAAATTCATAGACTTCTTTCTAGAATTGTGTATCTAAGTATATTGTGTTATTGTGTATCAGTATATCATGTTCTTGAAGAACAAATATACGAACAAATATGTGGTTTGCAATTTCTCCGTTTTTGAGCAAGAAATCCAAAACAAATGTTCTCTGAGTCAAGTTCCCGGAAGAGTTTTCATCATCTGACAGTTCAGTTTTTTGCAAGATTTTACTACAGATTTTGAAAATATTCAATCAGCTTTTCATATTTCGAATGTCAAGAAAGTTTTGGATTTCCTTAAACTTTTAAGAAATTTGATGTGCTATTTTATTCGACATTGTATTTAATCTCATTTGTCACTCTGGAACGGTTTTTCCATTGTGGGAATTTCCCATCAGTACTTCAAAATTCTGTTTTAAAATTGAAAACTGACGGACCTACTTACTGTTATCCGAACCGGTATCCTTTATTGTAGCGACGCGATATTTTTTTATCTTTAATGATTTTCAGGGGGAAGGGATTGATGCCCTGCAAAACAGAAACCTTTATCTCAAGTAGTGTTGAATTCCTTATCTCCTGACCTACTGTAGATTTCCCCTCATTTTACTGTGAATAAAACGCAGAAGGGTCCTAAACAAAGGGTTTCCTAAAATTCGGTTAAAGGCTGGCAAAATAAGCGTGTGCCTCCAGCTTTAGGCTCGATGCTTTGATTTCAAATATGTTCTTTATGTTTTTAACCGACTTCCAAAAAGAAGAGGAGGTTATCAATTCGACGCGTATGTATTTTTTTTTTAATGTATGATCACAGATTACTCCGAAACCATGCAACCGATTAACTTGGTTTTGGTGTTAAATGAAAGACGATGCTCTCGAATTGGTACCACTTCAGTTTCATCGAAATTGGTTCAGTACTTTTCTAGTAATTAGGCAAAAACTAATAAAATTAGTGATTTTTCGCTAATTAAAAGTGTTGAATACGTTAGCTGAATCGAGTGTAGACAGCATGGCTGAGCGGTCTAAGGCGCTAGATGGAAGCTCTGTTTTGCGAAAGAGAGCGTGGGTTCGATCCCCGCTCTTGACATTATTTACATCTTTGTAAAATTTACAATTTTTTTCCCGTATTACAATTTTTATTTTTAACCGGCTTCAGAAAAGGAAGAGGAAGTTATCAATTCGACGCGTATGTATTTTTTTTTCGGTGTATGTTCACCAATTACTCTGAAACTATCCAACCGATTAATTTGGTTTTTGTATTTAATAAAAGAGGCTACTATCCAATTGGTACCACTTCCATTTCTTTGAAATTGGTTCAGTACTTTTTTAGTAATTAGGCAAAATTTAACAAAATTTGTGATTTCTCGCAAATTAAAAGTAACATGGACTTTGAATAAGCTCGCCGGCTGTAGCGTTATCAGGGTGGCCGAGCGGTCTAAGGCGCCAGACTTAAGCACTTGTTCTCAGGAGAAAGCAAGGGTTCAAACCCCACTCCTGACATAACTTACATCCATGTACAATTTATAATATTTTTTCCGCATTAAAATATTTATTATTAACTGACTTCAGAAAAGGAAGAGGAAGTTATCAATTCGAAACGTATATATTTTTTTCTATGTATGTTCACCGATTACTCCGAAACTATCCAACCAATTAATTTTGTTTTGCGTTAAATAAAAGAGGCTACTCTCGAATTGGTACCACTTCCATTTCATGGAAATTGGTTCAGTACTTTTTTAGTAATTAAAATTTAATAAAATTGGCGATTTTTCGCAAATAAAAAATAACATGGACTTTGAATAAACTCGCCGATTGGATCGCAGTCAGGATTATCCAGCGGTTTAAGGAGCCAGATTTAAGCTCTGATGCTGGAAAGAGAGCGTGCGTTCGAACTAGAGGTCTGCACGGGCCGGAATTTCCAGGCCCGGGCCCGGCCCGTTGTAAAGCTCAAAAGTTCGGCCCGGGCCCGGTCCGTAGGAAATTTATTTTGGCCCGGCCCGTTGTAAAGCTCAAAAGTTCGGCCCGGGCCCGGCCCGTAGGAAATTTATTTTGGCCTGGCCCGTTGTAAAGCTCAAAAGTTCGGCCCGGGCCCGGCCCGTAGGAAATTTATTTCGGCCCGGCCCGTACAGAAATCAGTGAAAACAGGCCCGGCCCGTTTTGGCCCGTTACAATTTCTACGATTTCTAAAAAAAAATCAGATTTTTATCATATAATTAAGATTTCTTTAAAGAATACTGCATACATATCTATAGAATGATTTTACAGTATATTTTACAGGAAATACACATTAACAGCATTAATGATTACTTAGATTCTTAGGCTTTCAACATTCGAATAAAGATTCATTAAAAATTTAATATGGCTTAGAATAAAAGAAAAAAGAAAGAAAGCTAAAAACATCGTTACTTTTGAAGATGTTTGATAAAAGAAGATTTATAAAAATATTTCTATATCATTTTATTAAAGGTTTTAAATCCAAATTCATTCTTAAATTCAAAGAAGCTCTTTTCTGATACATTTCTAAATTCACTTTTTTCTCAGAAATGCATAAATCAGAAATGTAGGTATCTTTATTCAAAAACTATATAATCGAGTGGCGTTATTCATTTTTTGATACAAGCAATTTAAGAATACTACAAGCAAATAAAATACTGTCACAATTAGCGATTTGAATAGAATTTCCGGAAGCGATAGCATGGGAAGGGAGAAAAACCTGTAATCATTTGAGAAACTATTCCATCTCAACAAAGTCATACAAGTATTTTATTTACCAAAAATAAAAAAACGCTATTCGATTCCAAATCCCTTCAATAGTTAAGCTTATCGCTTTTATACTTTTACAATTTAAAATTAATCAGAAAATGTGTCAAACTTTCGCATTATTGAAAAATTAATTTAAAAACTATCAAGACGTATATATCCGAAGATAAAGCTAACATAAGTTCTTTATCGCTGTTAATAATTTTACAAATCATGTTTTCTGCCGTACAGATCTTGAGAACAATTAAGTCTAGTTCCGGTCCGGCCAGTCTATATGTAGAAAAATAATGCAAGCTTGATCTCGGACCGGCATGAGTCAGCTAAAAAAATATTAAAACGAGTTGCACACAATGTAATTCTCCGATGCTGATCTCTACATTGTACATTTTTATATTGATGCTGTCAAACTAGTATGGCTCGTGACGCACATTTATACTTATTCTCGTTAAAACCATTGAAAATAACTCATATTTTATCGTCCCAGCTCAAATCTTCAGAACGGGCCGGCAGACCCGAAAATTTTTTTAATGGGCCCGGCCCGGTCCGTCTGGCCCGTTCAATTTTTTTGCCGGCCCGCCCCGGCCCGTTAGAAAATTTGAAACGATTCCGCCGGGCCGGGTACGGGCCACGGGCCAAGCCCGGGCCCGTGCAGACCTCTAGTTCAAACTCTATTTCTGACAAAATTTACATCCATGTATAATTTACAATATTTTTTTACGTATTATAATTTTTATTAATTGACTTCAAAAAATCGTTAACTTTTAACTAAAAAGAGAAAAAAAACTTTTCTACCAAAAATTGAACCGACTTCAAAAACTACTGCAAAGTGAAAAATAATTTTTTTTACATAATAGTAATAAGAACTTAAATTAAGAGCATAGTATTTACCATGCGTATTATTATATTTATGTACATTAATTTGATTTTTTGGAGTCGGTGCCAGCCAAGCCTTTATTCTTTTAGGAATTGAATTGGATATTTAATTTTAATTTTGAAATTGGCTTGGCTGGCACCGATTCCAGAAAATCAAATTAATGTACATAAATATAATAATACGCATGGTAAATACTATGCTTTTAATTTAAGTTCTTATTACTATTATGTAAAAAAATTATTTTTCACTTTGCAGTAGTTTTTGAAGTCGTATCAATTTTTGGTCGAAAAGTTTATTGAGATTTCTGATGCAGATTGAGTGTATCAATGATATGAGTTGTTCTTAAACACCCGGTTTATTTAACTTCGTTACATTTCGTAGATAATTTTATGAAACTTTAAAAAGAATGTTTGATTTGGAACTAGCATAATGTAAGATGGCTTCCTGGATCTTCCCCATTTTTGAAAGATAAAACCATTTTGTAATTCCGTAGACTTCTTATTAGACGTATTGTGTCTTGAAGAACATATATACGAGGGTGTTGTGTGATTTGCAATTTCAACGCTTTTGTGCAAGAAATTCAAAACAAATGTTCTCTGTGCCAAGTTGAGCGAGTCTGAAACCAAAGCTACAGTTCCCCGACTTATTAGTTCGGTATAAATGTGGGCGGAGTCTAACTATTCCTAGATAAATGTGTTTTTCATGTAAAATTATCGGATTTACTTTACATTTTAAATATGTATTAATTCTTATAAGGCACTTTCCTGATTAAATTTGGAGACTCATTGGTTAGGTATAAACGAAGGGAAACGGGGGCTAACCCCCCTCCTCCTTAATTTAGCTAATTGGTTTTTTTCTCGATTTCTTTATTTTTATAGGAGCATTATTCTTTGAATTTAGAGTTAAAAATACGATTAATTTGAATAGTCTGTGAGCTCAACGCCATCAGTTTAACTTTCCATCTTTCCTTTTATTTATATTTTCGTAGACTCAAATATATATACATACATATATATACATATATACAGTGAGCAAAAAAGTATTTGCCAGCAGACGATTTTTTTGCGTAAGTACCCATAGAAAGCAAATTTGATGTTATTCTCTTAATTGTTCATTTATTTAAATAAGAAGAAAATAAAAATAACTACACATTTTCCTTAAACAGTAATATTACACATTTAAAAAAATAAATTAATATTTTCTCATACCTATAGAGTATTTGCACACGAAGCATTGATTGTTAAAAAAGGCATTAAATGTGAAAATTATGCAAATGTTTAGCATATCAGTCCCGCTGTACATTAGCCCCGCACTTTAAAGCCACGCAACATATTAACTGGAGCAAGGATTCTGGGGAGTTTTTGTTCTAACGGCGCAGAAAACGTGTGAACTATATGTTGCTACCCCTGAGAAGATTATATTTCCTAACAATTTTGGATTAAGTTACCGAGGAATAAGTAAAAAAATACATCTAAACTTTTCTAGTGTTCGTTATGCAAGTAAAAAGAAAAAAGAAACTGATTCCACAATAAATAAGCCGCGAACTGGGCGTCCAAGAAAGCCAAGTACCAGGCAAAGGAGAACCATCATAAAAGAATCTTCAAAAAACCCTTTTCTAAGTGCTCTAGAATTGGCTGTTGATGTCGCTTCAAAGTCGGGAACAATAATTACACCACAATCAATAAGAAATATGCTTCATTATGCAAATATTCGAGGAAGAGCCATTTATTAGTGAAAGAAATATGATGAAAAGACTTAAATTTACAAAAGCTTATGTCAGCAAACCACTAGAGTTTTGGAAAACTGATATTTTTTCCGATGAAAGCAAGTTCAATATTTTTGGCTCAGATGCTAAGAAAACTGCATGGCGAAAGCCAAATACTTCTCTTCAAATTAAAAGCTTGAAACCAACTGTAAAACATGGCGGTGGTCATGTAATGATTTGGGGATCCATGTCTTTTAACGGAGTTGGCAAAATGACCTTTATTATAGGCAATATGAATGCTAAACAATATATTAATTTATTGCGAGATCATTTATCTAATAGTGCTCTGAAATTAGGAATTCCTAATTCATATTATTTACAATAGGATAACGATCAAAAACACACTGCATATATTACGAGGAGCTTTATAATGTAAAAAATCAATTGAAAACTCCACCACACTCACCAGACCTCAATCCGATTGAAAATTTATGGCATATTTTGGATTTGAAAATAAGGGAAAAAAATTCTAAGAAATCAGAACTAAACCATCACGCTCTTAAGGAAGAATGGCTACAAATCAGCAGTGAAACATGTCACAAATTAATAGAATCAATGCACAGACGATTATACGCTGTAACTGAAGGAAAAAGCATGCATACTAAATAATAGCACTGTTTTTAACTTATAAATAATTCCTCTAGTTCTATTTTTATTCCTAGTGTGCAAATATTATTTTGGTAGTACAAATGCTACTTTTTTATGTTTTCGTATTTTAAATATAATTATTAAGTCAGATATTAAATATGTTTATTTGTTTTGTAAAAGTGTTAGTATTTTTAATTCTTAGTTGCTTTTTATTTATTTATACATGTGCTACAACAAATTTACCTGGTGTGCAAATACTTTTTTTTTTTTTTTTTTTTTTTTTTGCTCACAGTATATTGTTACAGTGTTGAGATCAAAATGCTTGGTCTCAAAACCGAAAAAAAGAACCATTTTTTCCCCAGTAAAATTAAAGGTCAATAAGCTATCATTAAACAAGTTAATTGTCGTCACAAAATGTTCTTCTTCCCGTGACGGCCGATATTTTGGGGACATTTCGACTGTCACCCGTTTATTAAATTTTTGCAGCTGCTGTAAATGATATGTTGATAGTTATTAGATACTGCTGAAAGCATGATTTTACTTGTTATTACTATTTTTTTTCCATTGTCGGTTTCTTTAATATTTCAATATTTTTGTTTTATATCTAATGGTACAATATCTCTTATTTTAAATGATAAAAAGCAAGTATTTTTTGTTGTTGTTTACTTATTTTTTAAGTTATTGTCCAATTATGTTACAATGTAAAATGGGAGTACTAGAGCTTTTGTTTCTAACATGAGGCGTATGCCTTACTGGCATAGATGCAGACATTCAGTAATAATAATTATTATTATTATTTGCTTAATTCTCTTTGCGCCGTTTGTTTTAAACATACATTCCACTCTTTAAATTTAAAATAAAAGTTACCTTCCTGAAATTATCATGTGTCATAAAGCCAAAAAAATATTAGAAAGTTGTAATATAAATTAAATTTTATTGTAATACAATACTTTCTAAAAATCTCTAAAAATTCTTTCTTAGTCTATTGTCAAATTAATATTAATTAATGAGAAAGCAAAACAGCAATATTCGTTATCTTTCAGACAATGAAATATTTGCTAAACACTCATCCCTAAAACTCATTCGTTAAGGGCGTATTCGAAAAAACGCTTTTCCACTTTCAACAGCTCGAAATTTTCCGATACAATTTCAGACACATTTTTAAAAGTAGAAACATGAAACTTGCTGAGGGGATTCTTGAAGAGACGTACAAGGTGTCGTGTGATGTTATTTTACGATTAATTCATTAGAATTTGATTTATAAACAATTATCTTCTCAGTATGACCCTTTTTTTCACCCACAAATATCCCGCTTCGGAAAAATCAGTTCAAAATGCCGTTTTTGATTGCTTTTTTTTTTTTTTTTTTTTTTTTTTTTTCAATATTTTCTGCATTTATCAAAGAATTGACGATTACGGCACCTTGAGCACTTTCTGAATAAGACAATTTGCCAGTTTGATGCATATGAGAGCAAAAATGGATTAAAAAATAAATCGGAAAATTAGCAGTTTGAATCGAAATACACCCTTAAACACTCATCCTCATTATCTCAACTCTATTAGCAGCAACGCACGTCATCTATTCTTCAGAACAACTGCCATTTCCAAATAGAAATCTTTGCCCTATTTGTTGGCAGTAAATGCATAGAGATCGGAAAAGCTCCCAGATTAACTATGCGAAATTAGTGGTGATAAAAATAAATGACCGTTTGCATCCTACAATGAGAGTGAATTTTATGCTCCAGATTCAGCAGCATGGAATGAAACTACTTATTCTCAAGAATCTTTTTAATATTATTTTTCTAATTTTCAAATGCAAAATTTTAAAAATCAGTGATAATAGCAAAGAAAAAAGACCACTTTTTTTATTTATTAATTTAAATTCCTTTAAAATAAGAGAAATAATTTGAAATTTTATAAAAAAGGTAGTTTTACAGGGTATATTTAAATTTTAACTCGATTCAATAAACGGAAAAGATCCGATAAAACAGATTTAATTAATAGTTTGAAATAGTCGTTTTTACCTGCTGTTCCCAAATTTTAAAAAGACAAAGTAATAACATATCCAAGCACTTCTCAATTGAAATAGGTATTTTATTAGGAATATTTTAAAAAGAGAGAAAAAATTAAATTAATTAAATCATTGCGTCCGAAAAGTGTTTTATGCTGAAATTTACGTCCTATTTAAAACGATATTTTTACAATGACTTATTTAAAACTGTTTTGCTATAGCGCTTAAAAGGGAATTTTTCTACAAAACGTTATAAAAGTCCGAGAGATAGCGACATTTTTTATTTAACCATTTTATACCGACTGATTTTGAAATGTATAATATTATTTACGCCAGCTGTCACAACGGCGAGGAATGTAGACTTGGAAACCGAGAATCTCCCAGTCAAAAGGATATTAATGGCAAACCGATTACAGAAGATCGTCACTGGTCGTGACAATCTTTTGTAATCTGGTAACTTTTTGGAAACATTGCAAATTAGAGTATTTTTAAAACTTAAAAGGGAGGGGATATTAGACAAAGGTTAGCAAGTGAAATAAACTTTAAGATATAATAGTAACTGTGATTGATTTTTAGATTAACATTTAGTTTTAAAAATTGCTTCTTGAATTAATTAAATATCAAGACTATTCAACATTCCAAAAATATTAATATTGGTTGGTTAAAGATCAGAAAGTCTTAAAAAATAATTTTCGTTGTTCACATCGAAATCTTTATATTACTTTTATATTCGGACTCAAAATTGAATGCTGGGAAAAATCGTGAGTACTGAAAAATTTCGCAAAACTCCTTCTAAACTCCTTCTAGTCTTCTATTGTATAATCAAATCAACTTCTCTTTTCACAGCTTCGCTCAATTTAGATTTCTCAGTTGGCACTTGGTAGCAATTAACTTCTGCCCGCAGTCGTCATGACAACGGTCACAGCGTCGCCCGTTACAGCTCATTGATCGTCGCCATCTTGGTTGCGAGGCATCTGTTTGCCATTTGCGAAAGGGAACTAACTATAAAGGAAAGAAAAAGATGGGGACAACTAATGTTTCAATTTTCGGTTGCTTCTTCTGTTTTACACGTGGTTTGAATTTTGGAAGAATACTGGGTCATCGTTCTTGCGGAAAATGACTCGTGTAAAGAGACAAAATCTACATGGCATTAAACAAGAAGTCGTAGAATTGTTCGACGATATCATCTGCTAAAAATAGACGCAGAGACTGATCCGCACAGGCCGATTAGGATGCGACCTTGGTCCTATCGCAAATGGGTGAACCGGCCCGAAAATGAGTAAAAGGATTTATAAAAATTTCTTTAATCTCCTAGAATTTTTTTTTTTTTTAATGCTTTGATATTTAAGTAACAGCTATCTCCATTGGGAACTAAAACGGCCTATAGAGGCGCTGCTCGCAGCCTTCGATACAGGATAACTGTCCCTTTAATTTCCCTTTAACTAATGTTAAAAGTCTCATTGAAACAATTCTTTATTATAAATGTATTTAAAAGTTTTATATATTCAAATTCGTATAATATTTACTTCGTCATATAAGACACAAAACAAATGTCACAGGAAATCTGAAATTGTGCAAAAGAATAATTATTCTGAACAAATTTAAAACGCATGTAACGCAATGAGCTTACACGGCGTTATCCTGAATGGAGAAGTTACATCTTTTCTCCACCAGATGGCGTATTCGAGCGCTTGAATCGCCTATAAGTCCCTTGATTGCACTTTTTCGTTCTCTGAAAACAGTTTACATTAGGTAATGCTGCGGACAAAATATGTAAATTAATCGCTTCCCTGATTCGCCCGTACATCGTACAGGCAACACGTTTTTGCCAATATGATTCGGCCGTACCACACTTAAGGACATCCATATTTCAATCATGATTTATTAGTCTTACCAGTAAAATTTTATTGTAAATTTTCAATTATTTAAGCTGAGCGTTTTTCTGATCCAATTAGGCAAAAATTTTTGTTTTGAATAACTGGTGATAAAGGATTAAAGATTCTGAAAAAAAATAATAAAAGCTTTACTTGATTTTTTTTTTTTTTTTTTTGTCAAAAATATTGATCAGTTAAGTTGTTAAAATTATTATTATTGTTTTCATTATTATTTTTCTTTTTGAAGAAAAACCCTTTTATAACTTATAGTTACCAATCTATTTAAGCTGAGCATTTTTCTGATCCAATTAGGCAAAAATTTTTGTTTTGAATAACTGGTGATAAAGGATTAAAGATTCTGAAAAAATAAATAAATAAATAAATAAATAAAAGCTTTACTTGATTTTTTTTTTTTTTTTTTTTGTCAAAAATATTGATTAGTTAAGTTGTTAAAATTATTATTATTGTTTTTATTATTATTTTTCCTTTTGAAGAAAAACCCTTTTATAACTTATACTTACCAATCTACCGACTTTTTTCATACCAATATTTTTATGCAGAAACACGTGTTTTAAACAATCGCACAGTTTTTGAAATTAAATAAAGCGAACATTTTTGCATGAATGTTCTAGTATCTAAAACAATCGGGAGGTTAGCAACTATGGTAACTCTATCGCGACAAGTCTTTTGCTGAATTTTTAATTTTTTTATACCAATATTTTTATGCAGAAACACGTGTTTTAAAGAGTCGCGCAGTTTTCGAAATTAAATAAAGCGAATATTTTTGCAAGAGTGTTCTAGTATCTAAGAAATCGGGAGGTTAGCAACTATGGTAACTCTATCGCGACAAGTCCTTTAGCAGAATTTTTAATTTTTTCATACCAATATTTTTATGCAGAAACACGTGTTTTAAACAATCGCACAGTTTTTGAAATTAAATAAAGCGAACATTTTTGCATGAATGTTCTAGTATCTAAAACAATCGAGAGGATAGCAACTATGGTAACTCTATCGCGACAAGTCTTTTGCTGAATTTTTAATTTTTTCATACCAATATTTTTATGCAGAAACACGTGTTTTAAAGAGTCGCGCAGTTTTCGAAATTAAATAAAGCGAATATTTTTGCAAGAGTGTTCTAGTATCTAAAAAGTCGGGAGGTTAGCAACTATGATAGCTCTATCGCGACAAGTCCTTTTACAGAATTTTTAATTTTTTCATACCAATATTTTTACGCAGAGACATGTATTTTAAACAATCGCACAGTTTTTGAAATTAAATAAAGCGAACATTTTTGCAAAAATTTTCTAGTATCTAAACCTTCGGTAGGTTGGCAACTATTTTAATTCCAAACTTGCAAACGGCACCAAAAATATTAATAAAATTAATAAAATTTTGCTTTAGCAATGAAAGCTTAAATTAAGAAGTTCTAAAAAAGTCATTTGTAAATTCCGGTGTCAGTTAATAATTTTTTATTTTAAGAACACAATTTATCTGTGCCGGAAAGGGTTAAAGCACTCCCATAACATCAGTGCGGTGAGTGGTCAGGGAAAAATATTATCGAAAAAAGTGTTAAATACCAATATTTTGTTAAAGAGAATCTCGCCTTCTTTAATTCCTTTATATTATTTGAAGTATTTTTTGTAATAAAATACTGGTATACATCTCTTTTTTTGACTGTGTTTTTCTCGGACCACCCGCCACCCTGATCACAGAATCTAAAACATCTGCCTCATAATCTTTTGTTTTAAAATCGGGTAAAAAAAAAGCAGATATTTCTCTGGAAATTTGGGCTTGATTATTTAGTGATCAACCTAAATTATTCTGGCGCACTCAGATACAAAATAATAGTAATAAACTATTGAAAAAATACGAAAGCATAAAAATATACATATTTTAAAAATATAAAATATCACAAAAAACAGGGATTTTTAAATAAATTAAAAAACATTTTAATTTCATAAAAAAGATGAAATAAATAATAGAGAAAATTATTTTACAGTGTTTCAAAATCGAGGGCATTTTTTTTAATTTCTTGCTTGCTTTTCTTTTAAACACACCATATGTTATACTTGCCAGGTGTATTTACAATAGTGACTGATAAAAACGAAAATTGTTTGGGCTTGGCTATTTAGTGATCAACCTAAATTACTCTGGCATACTCAGATACAAAATAATAAAAATAATAAAAAAAAATTATTGAAAAATATGAATGAAAAAAATGTACAATATAACAAAAATTAGACAATTATTAAATAAATTGAAAAACTTTTTAATTTTACAAAAAGATTAAATAAGTAATTGAAAAAACTATTTTACAATGTTTCAAAATCAGGGACTTTTTTTTTCCCCTGCATGCTTTTCTTTTAAATTCACCATATGATATACTTTCCATGTGTATTTACAATAGTGACTGAAAAAAAGCGAAAATTGTTTGGGCTTGGCTATTTAGTGATCAACCTAAATTACTCTGGCATACTCAGATACAAAATAATAAAAATAATAAAAAAAATTATTGAAAAATATGAATGAAAAAAATGTACAATATAACAAAAATTAGACAATTATTAAATAAATTGAAAAACTTTTTAATTTTACAAAAAGATTAAATAAGTTATTGAAAAAACTATTTTACAATGTTTCAAAATCAGGGACTTTTTTTTTCCCTGCATGCTTTTCTTTTAAATTCATCATATGATATACTTTCCATGTGTATTTACAATAGTGACTGATAAAAACGAAAATTATTTGGGCTTGGCTATTTAGCGATCAACCTAAATTACTCTGGCATACTCAGATACAAAATAATAAAAATAAAAAAAAATTATTGAAAAATATGAATGAAAAAAATGTACAATATAACAAAAATTAGACAATTATTAAACAAATTGAAAAACTTTTTAATTTTACAAAAAGATTAAATAAGTTATTGAAAAAACTATTTTACAATGTTTCAAAATCAGGGACTTTTTTTTTCCCCTGCATGCTTTTCTTTTAAATTCACCATATGATATACTTTCCATGTGTATTTACAATAGTGACTGATAAAAACGAAAATTATTTGGGCTTGGCTATTTAGTGATCAACCTAAATTACTCTGGCATACTCAGATACAAAATAATAAAAATAATAAAAAAAATTATTGAAAAATATGAATGAAAAAAATGTACAATATAACAAAGATTAGACAATTATTAAATAAATTGAAAAACTTTTTAATTTTACAAAAAGATTAAATAAGTTATTGAAAAAACTATTTTACAATGTTTCAAAATCAGGGACTTTTTTTTTCCCCTGCATGCTTTTCTTTTAAATTCACCATATGATATACTTTCCATGTGTATTTACAATAGTGACTGATAAAAACGAAAATTATTTGGGCTTGGCTATTTAGTGATCAATCTAAATTACTCTGGCATACTCAGATACAAAATAATAAAAATAATAAAAAAAATTATGAAACAATATGAATGAAAAAAAAATGTACAATATAACAAAAATTAGACAATTATTAAACAAATTGAAAAACTTTTTAATTTTACAAAAAGATTAAATAAGTTATTAAAAAACTATTTTACAATGTTTCAAAATCAGGGACTTTTTTTTTTCCTGCATGCTTTTCTTTTAAATTCACCATATGATATACTTTCCATGTGTATTTACAATAGTGACTGATAAAAACGAAAATTATTTGGGCTTGGCTATTTAGTGATCAACCTAAATTACTCTGGCATACTCAGATACAAAATAATAAAAATAATAAAAAAAATTATGAAACAATATGAATGAAAAAAATGTACAATATAACAAAAATTAGACACTTATTAAAGAAATTGAAAAACTTTTTAATTTTACAAAAAGATTAAATAAGTTATTGAAAAAACTCTTTTACAATGTTTCAAAATCAGGGACTTTTTTTTTTTCCCTGCATGCTTTTCTTTTAAATTCACCATATGATATACTTTCCATGTGTATTTACAATAGTGACTGATAAAAACGAAAATTATTTGGGCTTGGCTATTTAGTGATCAAACTAAATTACTCTGGCATACTCAGATACAAAATAATAAAAATAATAAAAAAAATTATGAAACAATATGAATGAAAAAAATTTACAATATAACAAAAATTAGACACTTATTAAAGAAATTGAAAAACTTTTTAATTTTACAAAAAGATTAAATAAGTTATTGAAAAAACTATTTTACAATGTTTCAAAATCAGGGACTTTTTTTTTTTTTTCCCTGCATGCTTTTCTTTTAAATTCACCATATGATATACTTTCCATGTGTATTTACAATAGTGACTGATAAAAACGAAAATTATTTGGGCTTGGCTATTTAGCGATCAACCTAAATTACTCTGGCATACTCAGATACAAAATAATAAAAATAAAAAAAAATTATTGAAAAATATGAATGAAAAAAATGTACAGTATAACAAAAATTAGACAATTATTAAATAAATTGAAAAACTTTTTAATTTTACAAAAAGATTAAATAAGTTATTTAAAAACTATTTTACAATGTTTCAAAATCTGGGACTTTTTTTTTCCTCCATGCTTTTCTTTTAAATTCACCATATGCTATACTTTCCATGTGTATTTACAATAGTGACTGATAAAAACGAAAATTATTTGGGCTTGGCTATTTAGTGATCAACCTAAATTACTCTGGCATACTCAGATACAAAATAATAAAAATAATAAAAAAAATTATGAAACAATATGAATGAAAAAAAATGTACAATATAACAAAAATTTGACAATTATTAAAGAAATTGAAAAACTTTTTAATTTTACAAAAAGATTAAATAAGTTATTGAAAAAACTATTTTACAATGTTTCAAAATCAGGGACTTTTTTTTTTCCCTTCATGCTTTTCTTTTAAATTCACCATATGATATACTTTCCATGTGTATTTACAATAGTGACTGATAAAAACGAAAATTATTTGGGCTTGGCTATTTAGCGATCAACCTAAATTACTCTGGTATACTCAGATACAAAATAATAAAAATAAAAAAAAATTATTGAAAAATATGAATGAAAAAAATGTACAATGTAACAAAAATTAGACAATTATTAAACAAATTGAAAAACTTTTTAATTTTACAAAAAGATTAAATAAGTTATTAAAAAACTATTTTACAATGTTTCAAAATCAGGGACTTTTTTTTCCCTGCATGCTTTTCTTTTAAATTCACCATATGATATACTTTCCATGTGTATTTACAATAGTGACTGATAAAAACGAAAATTATTTGGGCTTGGCTATTTAGTGATCAATCTAAATTACTCTGGCATACTCAGATACAAAATAATAAAAATAATAAAAAAAAATTATGAAACAATATGAATGAAAAAAAATGTACAATATAACAAAAATTAGACAATTATTAAACAAATTGAAAAACTTTTTAATTTTACAAAAAGATTAAATAAGTTATTAAAAAACTATTTTACAATGTTTCAAAATCAGGGACTTTTTTTTTTTCCTGCATGCTTTTCTTTTAAATTCACCATATGATATACTTTCCATGTGTATTTACAATAGTGACTGATAAAAACGAAAATTATTTGGGCTTGGCTATATAGTGATCAACCTAAATTACTCTGGCATACTCAGATACAAAATAATAAAAATAATAAAAAAAAATATGAAACAATATGAATGAAAAAAATGTACAATATAACAAAAATTAGACACTTATTAAAGAAATTGAAAAACTTTTTAATTTTACAAAAAGATTAAATAAGTTATTGAAAAAACTATTTTACAATGTTTCAAAATCAGGGACTTTTTTTTTTCCCTGCATGCTTTTCTTTTAAATTCACCATATGATATACTTTCCATGTGTATTTACAATAGTGACTGATAAAAACGAAAATTATTTGGGCTTGGCTATTTAGTGATCAACCTAAATTACTCTGGCATACTCAGATACAAAATAATAAAAATAATAAAAAAAATTATGAAACAATATGAATGAAAAAAATTTACAATATAACAAAAATTAGACACTTATTAAAGAAATTGAAAAACTTTTTAATTTTACAAAAAGATTAAATAAGTTATTAAAAAACTATTTTACAATGTTTCAAAATCAGGGACTTTTTTTTCCCTGCATGCTTTTCTTTTAAATTAGCCATATGATATACTTTCCATGTGTATTTACAATAGTGACTGATAAAAACGAAAATTATTTGGGCTTGGCTATTTAGCGATCAACCTAAATTACTCTGGCATACTCAGATACAAAATAATAAAAATAAAAAAAAATTATTGAAAAATATGAATGAAAAAAATGTACAATATAACAAAAATTAGACAATTATTAAACAAATTGAAAAACTTTTTAATTTTACAAAAAGATTAAATAAGTTATTGAAAAAACTATTTTACAATGTTTCAAAATCAGGGACTTTTTTTTTCCCCTGCATGCTTTTCTTTTAAATTCTTCATATGATATACTTTCCATGTGTATTTACAATAGTGACTGATAAAAACGAAAATTATTTGGGCTTGGCTATTTAGTGATCAACCTAAATTACTCTGGCATACTCAGATACAAAATAATAAAAAAAATAAAAAAAATTATTGAAAAATATGAATGAAAAAAATGTACAATATAACAAAAATTAGACAATTATTAAACAAATTGAAAAACTTTTTAATTTTACAAAAAGATTAAATAAGTTATTAAAAAACTATTTTACAATGTTTCAAAATCAGGGACTTTTTTTTCCCTGCATGCTTTTCTTTTAAATTCACCATATGATATACTTTCCATGTGTATTTACAATAGTGACTGATAAAAACGAAAATTATTTGGGCTTGGCTATTTAGCGATCAACCTAAATTACTCTGGCATACTCAGATACAAAATAATAAAAATAAAAAAAAATTATTGAAAAATATGAATGAAAAAAATGTACAATATAACAAAAATTAGACAATTATTAAACAAATTGAAAAACTTTTTAATTTTACAAAAAGATTAAATAAGTTATTGAAAAAACTATTTTACAATGTTTCAAAATCAGGGACTTTTTTTTCCCTGCATGCTTTTCTTTTAAATTCACCATATGATATACTTTCCATGTGTATTTACAATAGTGACTGATAAAAACGAAAATTATTTGGGCTTGGCTATTTAGCGATCAACCTAAATTACTCTGGCATACTCAGATACAAAATAATAAAAATAAAAAAAAATTATTGAAAAATATGAATGAAAAAAATGTACAATATAACAAAAATTAGACAATTATTAAACAAATTGAAAAACTTTTTAATTTTACAAAAAGATTAAATAAGTTATTGAAAAAACTATTTTACAATGTTTCAAAATCAGGGACTTTTTTTTTTCCCTGCATGCTTTTCTTTTAAATTCACCATATGATATACTTTCCATGTGTATTTACAATAGTGACTGATAAAAACGAAAATTATTTGGGCTTGGCTATTTAGTGATCATCCTAAATTACTCTGGCATACTCAGATACAAAATAATAAAAATAATAAAAAAAATTATTGAAAAATATGAATGAAAAAAATGTACAATATAACAAAAATTAGACAATTATTAAATAAATTGAAAAACTTTTTAATTTTACAAAAAGATTAAATAAGTTATTGAAAAAACTATTTTACAATGTTTCAAAATCAGGGACTTTTTTTTTCCCCTGCATGCTTTTCTTTTAAATTCACCATATGATATACTTTCCATGTGTATTTACAATAGTGACTGATAAAAACGAAAATTATTTGGGCTTGGCTATTTAGCGATCAACCTAAATTACTCTGGCATACTCAGATACAAAATAATAAAAATAAAAAAAAATTATTGAAAAATATGAATGAAAAAAATGTACAATATAACAAAAATTAGACAATTATTAAACAAATTGAAAAACTTTTTAATTTTACAAAAAGATTAAATAAGTTATTAAAAAACTATTTTACAATGTTTCAAAATCAGGGACTTTTTTTTCCCTGCATGCTTTTCTTTTAAATTAGCCATATGATATACTTTCCATGTGTATTTACAATAGTGACTGATAAAAACGAAAATTATTTGGGCTTGGCTATTTAGCGATCAACCTAAATTACTCTGGCATACTCAGATACAAAATAATAAAAATAAAAAAAAATTATTGAAAAATATGAATGAAAAAAATGTACAATATAACAAAAATTAGACAATTATTAAACAAATTGAAAAACTTTTTAATTTTACAAAAAGATTAAATAAGTTATTGAAAAAACTATTTTACAATGTTTCAAAATCAGGGACTTTTTTTTTCCCCTGCATGCTTTTCTTTTAAATTCTTCATATGATATACTTTCCATGTGTATTTACAATAGTGACTGATAAAAACGAAAATTATTTGGGCTTGGCTATTTAGTGATCAACCTAAATTACTCTGGCATACTCAGATACAAAATAATAAAAAAAATAAAAAAAATTATTGAAAAATATGAATGAAAAAAATGTACAATATAACAAAAATTAGACAATTATTAAATAAATTGAAAAACTTTTTAATTTTACAAAAAGATTAAATAAGTTATTGAAAAAACTATTTTACAATGTTTCAAAATCAGGGACTTTTTTTTTCCCCTGCATGCTTTTCTTTTAAATTCCCCAATTGATATACTTTCCATGTGTATTTACAATAGTGACTGATAAAAACGAAAATTATTTGGACTTGGCTATTTAGTGATCAACCTAAATTACTCTGGCATACTCAGATACAAAATAATAAAAATAATAAAAAAAATTATTAAACAATATGAATGAAAAAAATGTACAATATAACAAAAATTAGAGAATTATTAAAGAAATTGAAAAACTTTTTAATTTTACAAAAAGATTAAATAAGTTATTGAAAAAACTATTTTACAATGTTTCAAAATCAGGGACTTTTTTTTCTCCCTGCATGCTTTTCTTTTAAATTCACCATATGATATACTTTAAATGTGTATTTACAATAGTGAGTGATAAAAACGAAAATTATTTGGGCTTGGCTATTTAGCGATCAACCTAAATTACTCTGGCATACTCAGATACAAAATAATAAAAATAAAAAAAAATTATTGAAAAATATGAATGAAAAAAATGTACAATATAACAAAAATTAGACAATTATTAAACAAATTGAAAAACTTTTTAATTTTACAAAAAGATTAAATAAGTTATTGAAAAAACTATTTTACAATGTTTCAAAATCAGGGACTTTTTTTTTCCCTGCATGCTTTTCTTTTAAATTCACCATATGATATACTTTCCATGTGTATTTACAATAGTGACTGATAAAAACGAAAATTGTTTGGGCTTGGCTATTTAGTGATCAACCTAAATTACTCTGGCATACTCAGATACAAAATAATAAAAATAATAAAAAAAATTACTGAAAAATATGAATGAAAAAAATGTACAATATAACAAGAATTCGACAATTATTAAAGAAATTGAAAAACTTTGTAATTTTACAAAAAGATTAAATAAGTTATTAAAAAACTATTTTACAATGTTTCAAAATCAGGGACTTTTTTTTTTCCCTGCATGCTTTTCTTTTAAATTCACCATATGATATACTTTCCATTTGTATTTACAATAGTGACTGATAAAAACGAAAATTATTTGGGCTTGGCTATTTAGCGATCAACCTAAATTACTCTGGCATACTCAGATACAAAATAATAAAAATAAAAAAAAATTATTGAAAAATATGAATGAAAAAAATGTACAATATAACAAAAATTAGACAATTATTAAACAAATTGAAAAACTTTTTAATTTTACAAAAAGATTAAATAAGTTATTGAAAAAACTATTTTACAATGTTTCAAAATCAGGGACTTTTTTTTTCCCTGCATGCTTTTCTTTTAAATTCACCATATGATATACTTTCCATGTGTATTTACAATAGTGACTGATAAAAACGAAAATTATTTGGTCTTGGCTATTTAGTGATCAATCTAAATTACTCTGGCATACTCAGATAAAAAATAATAAAAATAATAAAAAAAATTATTGAAAAATATGAATGAAAAAAATGTACAATATAACAAAAATTAGACAATTATTAAATAAATTGAAAAACTTTTTCATTTTACAAAAAGATTAAATAAGTTATTGAAAAAACTATTTTACAATATTTCAAAATCAGGGACTTTTTTTTTCCCCTGCATGCTTTTCTTTTAAATTCACCATATGATATACTTTCCATGTGTATTTACAATAGTGACTGATAAAAACGAAAATTATTTGGACTTGGCTATTTAGTGATCAACCTAAATTACTCTGGCATACTCAGATACAAAATAATAAAAATAATAAAAAAAATTATTAAACAATATGAATGAAAAAAATGTACAATATAACAAAAATTAGAGAATTATTAAAGAAATTGAAAAACTTTTTAATTTTACAAAAAGATTAAATAAGTTATTGAAAAAACTATTTTACAATGTTTCAAAATCAGGGACTTTTTTTTTCCCTGCATGCTTTTCTTTTAAATTCACCATATGATATACTTTCCATGTGTATTTACAATAGTGACTGATAAAAACGAAAATTATTTGGGCTTGGCTATTTAGCGATCAACCTAAATTACTCTGGCATACTCTGATACAAAATAATAAAAATAAAAAAAAATTATTGAAAAATATGAATGAAAAAAATGTACAATATTACAAAAATTAGACAATTATTAAACAAATTGAAAAACTTTTTAATTTTACAAAAAGATTAAATAAGTTATTGAAAAAACTATTTTACAATGTTTCAAAATCAGGGACTTTTTTTTCCCCTGCATGCTTTTCTTTTAAATTCACCATATGATATACTTTCCATGTGTATTTACAATAGTGACTGATAAAAACGAAAATTGTTTGGGCTTGGCTATTTAGTGATCAACCTAAATTACTCTGGCATACTCAGATACAAAATAATAAAAATAATAAAAAAAATTACTGAAAAATATGAATGAAAAAAATGTACAATATAACAAGAATTAGACAATTATTAAACAAATTGAAAAACTTTTTAATTTTACAAAAAGATTAAATAAGTTATTGGAAAAACTATTTTACAATGTTTCAAAATCAGGGGCTTTTTTTTTCCCTGCATGCTTTTCTTTTAAATTCACCATATGATATACTTTCCATGTGTATTTACAATAGTGACTGATAAAAACGAAAATTATTTGGGCTTGGCTATTTAGTGATCAACCTAAATTACTCTGGCATACTCAGATACAAAATAATAAAAATAATAAAAAAATTATTGAAAAAATATGAATGAAAAAAATGTACAATATAACGAAAGTTAGAGAATTATTAAAGAAATTGAAAAACTTTTTAATTTTACAAAAAGATTAAAAAAGTGATTGAAAAATCTATTTTACAATATTTCAAAATCAGGGACTTTTTTTATTTTATTTCCTGCATGCTTTTCTTTTAAATTCACCATATGTTATACTTTCCATGTGTATTTAGAATAGTGACTGGTAAAAACGAAAATTATTTGGGCTTGGCTATTTAGTGATCAACCTAAATTACTCTGGCATACTCAGATAGAAAATAATAATAAAAATAATAAAATTATTGAAAAAATATATAAGTAAAAAATTATACATATTTGAAAAATATAAAATACTACAAAAATTAGAAAATTGTTAAATGAATCGAAAAACTTTTTAGTTTCACAAAAAGATGAAATAAATTATAGAAAAATTTATTTTACAATCATACTTTCCATGTATATCTACACTAGTGACTGATAAAAAGGGAAATTATTTGGGCTTGGCTATTTAGTGATCAACCTAAACTACTCTAGCATACTCAGATAGAAAATAATAAAAAATGTAATAAAATTATTGGAAAAATATAATAGTAAGAAACTATACATATTTTAAAAATATACAACATAATGAAAATTAGAGAATTGTTAAATAAATTGAAAAACTTTTTAATTTTACAAAAAGACGAAATAAATCACACCATATTTTATACTTTCCATGTGTATTTACAATAGTGACTGAAAAAAAGCGAATTTTTTTTATAAGGTATCCTGGGGTAATAACGCCACGTTAAGGTTCTACCAATTTTCACGGCTCAGTTTTAGTTTGTATTTTTCAAACAAATATAGGATTTGATAAAGCAACTCATTGACTATCTATATAAAAAAAAATAATTTAACAAATATGTATTCATAAAATGTAATGGCGTGATTTCTTGACCAATGCTATTTGGCGTTATTACCGACCTATATGGGTAATAACGCCATGCAAACAAAACTATGAAATAAGATGGAATTATTGCATGTAGATTGCCCAATTCTAAAAATACAAACTCTAAAAACTTTGAAATTGACAAATTGCATTCTAAGATATTGAAAATGTTCAATTTTTTGTGAAAGTGTAAGAAAAATAAAGGTGTGGTGTAGGGGGGGGGGGAGGGGAGGATGAGGCAAAAGAATATCAGACCGTGAGCTTCTTTTTGCTTAAAAAGGACCTCTTAAATAGATTTATTAGAAACATTGCACAGTTTTAACTGTGTTTTTTTGAATCAGTATTTAGGATGTAGCTCGGCCACTTTATGGAATCAACCGCGGTATTAATGCCAAGGATTGGCGTTATTACCCCGTTATAGTTATTGCGCTGTACATTTTAAATTACAAATTATCTCGAGAAGATATCCGAAATCTTCAACAATATTTTGAAAGTCCATGAAATGTACTACAAATTTATGTAATTAACAAAGTATTTCCGGATAAAAAGAATAGTCTTCACATCACAAAACGTATCTCGCAAATTTTAGATCAAGCGTTAATTTTAGTTTCTTGTAAAAACAATAAGACCTAAAAATGAAACAAATTAACTTGAAGCTGTTTTTTGCGATTTATATGACTCAAAACTCTTCTGCGCAGAGCACATGGGTGTCATTTACCAGATTATTTCATAATTATGCAAAATATTAGCACTTGGCGTTATTACCCCGCCTGGCGTTATTACACCAGACCACCTTATTATTTTTATTATTATTCGCGCTGATATAACAACATAAAACATTGTAATACATATTCTAAAAGATTCCGGTTTTATAAACAGTGCCATAATACAGAATCTAAAACATCTGTTTCTTTCGTCTTTTGTTTTAAATTTGGATATAAAAGGAGAAAAAAATTCCTTATTTGGCAATTTAAAAATCAACTTAAATTACTCTGGCTTACTCACATACAAACAAGTCGGAAATGGCACGCCAAATGTAGCAAATCAGGTGCGTTCGTACTATAATGAAAGTTTTGAAATATTCAGAATTGGTATAATAGTATATTGAACTTCGGATTCAGTATAGTATCCAAAAACTTTTGTATGCTCCTGAAAATACTATATGCTTTCTATTATAAGGAAGTAACTTTTAGTGAACCTCAGAACGTAATCAATTTCATATAATGTTAAATAGTTTAATATAATTAAAAAGGGTATTTCTCTATTATCCCGTCGACCAATTTCGCCAAATTATACAAATCGCCAAACTAATAGCCAAATTTTACATATTGACATAATTTTTATTTTAAATAACGAAAAAACAAATTAGTGGCATATTAATAAAAATTCAAATAAAAAAAGATATTAAAATCACTTAATGACATTTTAAACACGTGAATCTTATTTAATGTCATTGAATGTGACATTCACGATCATCCATTATTGGCATTTAATCTTATAGTTTGACGATAATTTTTTGGTCGACGGGATAACCTAGAAGTACCTTAAAAAATACCCCAAAAAATGTTCCTCCCCCCTATACCATTATGTAATGGAATACTTTTGTGTGGCCCAGTAAATTATTAAAAAATAACATTTGCTCCACAGATTGTACAGAATATATATTTTAGTATATACTTCATAGATGCAATTTTATTATGATCGAAAGAGTATAACATCATCAAAATGCATTTCAAACTATTATTTATCATAGCCTGTAATGTAGCGGAATACTTTTGATTGTCCCTATAATTAAATTATGCATCCGATTTTCGTAAAATTTGAAATGACTCGGCAAAATTATGTAATAATTATATATTTTCAATTTCAATATATTTTCAATTTTCGGTTAGGTAGTTTTTACATTGTTGTATACGGGCTGACATACGGACGGACTGAACAACGACTATAGGCGCTATGTGTTTACATAATAACGAACGCACCTAAAAAGCAAAAGCTATCTAATATATATATATATATTATATATAAAAGGAAAACAAAAGAAAAAATATGTAAAATTAAAAGAAAAAAAATCGGACAACTGTTAAATAAATTAAGAAACTTTCTAATTTTACAAAAAATAGAGAAATAACTAAATGAAAAAAATGTTTTACAACATCGCAAAATCAGGGAGATTTTTTTCTTACTTTCTTTCTTTTTCTTTTTTTCTTTCTTTTTCTTTTTTTCTTTCTTTTTTTTTTCTTTTACATGCACCACATATTGTCACGTGAGAATATTAAATTGTTCTATCTGTGTTTTTGAAAAAAAAAATGACTTATCGATATAGATAGGTTCTGTTTGTATCTATGAAGCTATTTTTTCATCAAAATGATGTTATATGAGGAGCCCAGAAGCCAAGGGGTACAAGTGACAAAATGTCGATTTGGAGTAAATTGAGTATAAAGATAATTGATGTTAAATTGGAACATCAATAACAATTGACTAAATTGAAATAGGAAACATCTGCTTGTTGCATTCTAATCTTTGAACTCTCATTTCAATAACTGTTAAAAAAAAAGAGTACAATTTTCTTTAAATGTATAATTAATCAATGTTGTTTGTTTTCCGAAAAAAGTGGTTTATGTCTATAACTCCCCAAATAATCAGAAAATGACCTATATTTCTTTACCTGAAATGAAAAAAGCATATTTCCAGATACCCTGTGCACTTAACTCAATTTTTTCAATTTTGTCACTTATACCCCTTGGCTTCTGGGGTCCTCATATATAAGTTACATATGACCTTACAATATCCAGAAATACCTCATAGATACAAATAGAACCTTTCTGTAACGGTAAATCAATTTTTTCAAAAACACATATAGAACCTTATTATTCTCAGGTGACGATATATTATACTTTTCCATTTAGATCTACACTAGTGACCGATCTAAACGAAATTTATTCGCACCGTAATAACAACATAAAATATTGCAAATATTCTAAAACATCCCGTTAAAGCACTCCCATAACACAGGATCTGAAACATCTGCTTCATCCTCTTTTGTTTTAAAATTGGGTATAAAAAACAGATATTCCTCTCGAAATTTGGGCTTGGCTATTTAGTGATCAACCTAAATTACCCTGGCGTACTCAGTTCTAACAAAAACAAAACAAAAAAATATTGAAA
>OZ025298.1:99343830-99396330 GCA_964019185.1 Maratus speculifer
GTGGGAAAGTCTTCGGCTTGTATCATATTATCATGCTAACGATGTACCGTATAACTGATAAAGCTCAGATATCCCGGAACTAGCATAATTGCCTCAAGATGTGGATATTGAAAATTATTCAGAAAAATGTTCAGGTGAATTTTGTAAGGCTGCATCTTTACCTTCGTCGCGAGTTTAAAAGTGTTTATGAATTTCATTTGTCTGTCTATCTGCTCATATGTCTGTCTGCGCTCTAAAACTCACATAGTCAGATCCTATGAAATTTATGTACTCAAATATTGAAAAAAAAAAAAAAAAAAAAAAAAAAAAAAAAAAAAAAACTATAGAAGTGGCAAAATTTTCGTCTTATGTCATATTATCATGCTAATGATGCACCGTAATTATTAAACCTCATATGTCAGGGAAGTAGCATAATTGCCTCATGATGTATATAGTGAAAATTTTCTGATGGATTAGGTTGTATCTTTATTCTCGTTAGAGATGAGATTGCACAAATGTAGACCTCTATTTATTTATTTTTTTTTTTCATAAAAAATAAACTATTTGTTCAGTAGTTGAAAAGTGTTTATGAATTTCGTTTGTCGCGTGTGCTCTAAAACTCACATAGTCGGATGACTATAAAATTTATGCACTCAGGTTTAAAAAGATATATAAAAATATAAAAAATATTGAAAGTGGGCTTATGTCATATTTTCAAGCTAACGATGCACCATAACTGTTAAAATTCAGGTATCACGGAACACCATAATTGCCTCAAGAAAATTATTCAGAAATTTTTTTGATGGATTTTGTAAAGCTGTATCTTTATTCTAGAGCTGAGATTGCACAAATGTAGACCTCTCTTTTCCTCATAAAAAATAAACTACTTATTTTTTAGCCCTTTTCAATGTATTCGTTGAAAAGTGTTTATGAAATTCAGTATGTTTGTTAGTATGTTTGTCTGTGCTCGCGCACATAAATGTAGTCGGATCGCTATGAAAGTTATGTATGTTATTGATATTCCCATGGCATATTTGGTATTGAAAATGAAACATGTAGCAGTTATGGTTCTATACATGTTTTTAACGATACGCTATCTTTTCGCATCCCGAGTATATGGATTGAATGATCGGACGGTTTGCAAAATAACTTCTTAGTAGGGACACGGACGATGTCGAAAATATAAAGGGCGTTATATTTAATTTGAATTCAATAATTATTAATTCCAGTTTTTCCCGTTCATTGTGTTTGTATTATTTTGAAGATGACTCAATGAAACTGAGTTGAAACATGTCAATTTTTGATATATTTTAAATGTTTGCATTATTAAAGTGACGTCTTATGAGCAAAATAATTATTTATAAGTTTCGTTGTAGAATATATGGGTGATTCTCTCCCAATTGGCCAAAATAAGAGTTATAAGGGAGTGATGAATTTTAACAAAATACCGATGTATTTTTTTACTATTATCTGAATTGAGATTAAGCTTAGTGGTGGTCTTTACCTATATCTAAATACTTATAAATCAGTAATAATTAATATTTTCAATACTAACCTGTATTCAGAAGAGGCTTGTGGGGAAGTGATAAGATCCCCATACTTCCCTCATGTGCCTCTATTGAATGCAGGTATAAATATTAAACTAGTTGGATGTGCCAATCCCAAAACTTTTTTCTATCTCATACATACATTTTAATATTAAAAAAAATAGTTACTCATTTTAATGCTTTAATAATTTTAATTAAATACCTTACCAACTTTGATTTTCATCTTAAATTTCTGCTTCAATCAATTAATCGGAGGAAAAACGAATTTCCGTCTCTGCACGAGCTGATGGACAATAGAATGATAAGCAGATTTTTTTTTTCAAATTCAGGGAGGACCAACTTGCCTTAACAAAAAATAATAATATACAAAATGTTTAGTTCAGTTCTAGAACTAACTTCATACAATTTTATGTGGTGCAATATTGAAAATGACATAAAATTCGGTATTGCAGCGCCCCCTTCCGGCGGATTTTTTTCAGATTCAGGGCGATCCAACTAGCCATAGCCATACACTTACACAAAAAATTTCGTTGAATTGGATGCATAACTTCATGTACTTTTGGTCGGTACAATATTGAAAATGGCACAAAAATCACGATTGCAGCGCCCCCTTCCGGCGGATTTTTTTCAAATTCAGGGAGGACCAACTAGCCATAGTTATACACATACACAAAAAATTTGGTTCAATTCGATGTATAACTTCATATACTTTTGGTCGGTACAATATTGAAAATGGCACAAAAGTCGCGATTGCAGCGCCCCCTTCCGTCGGAATATTTCAAAACTGAAGGAGGACCTGCTTGCCACAGCCAAAAACATTCACAAAAAATTTGGTTCAATTCTATGCGTAACTTCATACACTTTTTGATGGTAGAATCGCGACATACAGACAGACACACAGACACACAGACATACAGACACACGGACAGACAGACATTTTGTAAAAACATGTTTTTTGGAATATCTGACCCCTAAAACGTGTAAATCCATCAAAAACCGGAAGTCGAAAAAAATTTCGATTACAATACTTTCTTCTATTGAAGATAGAAGAAAGTAAAAATATTAATTGTTACTGATTTATAAGTATTCAGATATAGTTAAAGCCCACTAGGTTGAAACCGGGGCCGTCGCGAAACAAGTTTCTTCTCTAACGGGCCTGATTCGAAATCCCAAGCAGGAGAAATGAGTCATACACGAGATCTGCCTTTTTCATCTCACAGACCACTTCACCTTCATTAAAATTTTGCTTATACTAGGGATGAAGCAATCACCATTAATATTGTGTGTATATTTTTAGATAATTTGAGTCTATTACATATTCTGTTATACGAATATATTTTTTTAATGAGTATTTTAAAAAGATTAATTAATGGATAAAGGATTAACCTAAGTCAATGAGTATTTTCTTTTATCTCATTATTTAAAATGAATTAAATAAATCTATGCCATTCCCACGTGGTCTTACATGTGATGTGAATTATAAGTTTTATTTTGAAGTCGGGAAGTTAACATTTAGAATCATCTAATAGATAAGAGTAAAAAGACAGCCCTTTTACATCCTATTTTGGGTCTAGAATTTCTGTTTACAATTCAGTTTGCATAAATCAAAAGCAATTTAAAACAGAAATAGTACTAAGTTCTTATGCATAGGGATAGTCGAAATAAAAATTATTTAATGACTATCTTTAAAATATATATATATGTATATTTATATAAAATCAGATCGATAGTTTAGAAACCCGCTTTGGACAACATCATCAGATGAGTATAGAAAATTTATCGTATCCTTGATTATCCTTTTAAATGAATGGAAAAATTCATTTACTATATAAAAGTTATGGTAGCAAAAAAAAAGGTAAAAATTTTTAAGTTTAATTATCTTATACTAACAGCAAAATGAACAATTTCAATTATTACTTTTTTTAATAGCTGTTGATGAAATTGAAGAATTAAACATATTGGATTTCTTTTGCGGTGTGTTTAACAGCAGTGAAGATATTGAGATAAAAATGACATCATGTCTTTATTGACTTTTATATTTAGTTACATTAAATATGAAATTTCACTTAAATTAAAATGTTGTGAGTGCATTAACTTATTAGTCAAAGACAAAAATTTTAGAATTAGATTGCCCGAATGAAATGTGACCGTCTGAAATGTAAATACTTTATGTTGGGTGATAGAAGTGAATTAATACCCCCAGAAAATAATTGTAAATGCTTTACAAAAACTCATGAAATTTAATTATGAAAGTACTTTCCTAAAATTTCCAGACCCAAAAAATATTATGCAATTCATTATTGAAAAATATTATTTCGATCTGCATTCGTAAATAAATGCAAATGTGGAAACCAACTTTTATATTTATTTATTTATTTATTTATTTATTTTGTTAGGAATTACAAATATCTTACTAAATTACTATACAAAGGTTTAAAATGATCCTACGAAATTCACTTATAATAATAATAATAATAAAAATTATCTGTATTAACAAAAGTGAGATTATTTTTTATAAGAGAATATTAAATGCCATATTTATTGTAAATTATTTGAAAATACATGTTTCTAGTGAAAAATACTTTTTTAGTTGTAATATCTATTAAAAGAATGTGTATTTTAAGTTAATTATACATTATGAAATTTGAAATTTTAATTGACAAAAAGAATTTGTATTTTAATTGTTTGAAAAAAATAATATTTTTACTTATGAGTTTATGCAATAATAATCCTGATATTTATAATTTAAAATTAAGGCATTTTTATTTTTAAAAGGAACTTAAATTACTTGCTGCTAAAATTGCGTACTTTTAATGTAGGATTTCTCCTGCCATAAATTTGTATTTCAAGTTAAACGCTATGAAAAATATCACGAATCTCAATTCTGTATAATTTCTTTTATTTATTTACTAGGTATAGCCCGTTATCGGAGTGAAAACTCTTAAATTATAATTAATGAGAGATCATTCAGTCGAAGACGGGACCCACCACGTGAAGGCGATCTCTATTAGGCCCCACCCATTTTTTAATGTGGTTGGCTTTCCAGTCTGTCCACTACTTACCAAATAATTAAGGATATAGAACATTATATAGAATAATACATACTGTCTCACCACCGCCCACTGACACCACCAATTTCTCAATCTGTCTCATTTTCTCTTCTTTTTCTATTCTGCTCTCTTTTCTTCGCCAGTCTTTCTTCTCGGTGTTCTGGGGTTTCGTTTGCATATCTTTTTTTATTGTTAATGAAGAGGTCTTCCATTTGTTCTTCCATCTGTTCTTCTTTCTGTTCTTCCATCTGTTCTTCCATTTGTTCTTCCATTTGTTCTTCCATTTGTTCTTCCATTTGTTCTTCAATTATATTCGACGATTCACTGTTTGAGAGCCTATCTGTCCTTTTATTTATAGAAGTTCAAAATGAAAAAAGATTTTCTTAGCAGACGATTTTTTGTGATAAATACATTATCTGTTTTATATTTCTTCTGCTTTATTCCTTTTATTTATAGAGTTCAAAATGAAAAAAGATTTTCTTAGCAGACGATTTTTTGTGATAAATACATTATCTGTTTTATATTTCTTCTGCGTTTACCTAAGCTGTGTAAAATATAAAGAAAAAAAATATGACACTCAAATGCAATGCATTCACTGTTTGAGAGCCTATCTGTGCCTCAATTAATTAATTATCCTCTTTATTCCTTTTATTTATAGAGATTTATTTCGTTTCTAAAGTTGTGCTATTTTAATGTATGATTTTGTCTGCCATAAATGTATATTTGAAGTTAAAATCTTCGATAAAACCCATGAATCTTACGTATTTGAAATCGAAGGATAAGTTTAGTTTTGAAATTAAATTAAAAACAAAAAAGTCTTATTTATGAACTTTGGGTGTTTAATAGAAAATGTATAATTCAACAGATCTAGAATAAGCCTCAAATTGTTGAAAAAATATCATAAAACGGAAATTTATAGCCTTGTTTTTGATGCACACATACAACCATTCAATATGTTCCGTTTGCAACTCAGATCTCTTGCGTGACGTCATCTTTTCATGAATCAGGCCCGTAAGACAAGAAACTTGTTTCGCGACGGCCCCGGTTGAAACCCAGTTCAGATAAACGTAAAAAAGTAAATGGGCATTTTATCAAGATTTACCACTCCCTCAGAATAATCATTCATAACTTTTATTTTGGCCTATTTGGAGAGAATAGGCCAAATATTGAATCATCCATATATTATTATTATAATGATATATAGTTATGGTTCTGTTGTTTGAAAATTGCATCTCAATTGAAATCATTTTTACAGTGTAATAGAGTTAAATGAGTAAAAAGAAACCCATTCATAAAGGAATGCTATTTTAAACGAAAAATTTCACAGTGCAAGGAAACAAGAATAGAATACGATATATTAAACAGGATACATGTCTTTCCGGTACAAGAAGTTTACTGGAGCTGCAAGAAGTTTTTTCCTCTATAAGAAGTTCTGTTCGGTGGTAATAAAAATAGAAATATAAAAATTCACATTCAAAAATGAAAAGAATGTGGGAGAGGTAAAGAATGCAGTCTGGTGTTAAGCGATAATGCAGAGGGTTTTTTTCATTATGATTGTTTTAAACTTGGTAATGTGAATAGTCTCTTTCTCTTGGTGTAAAGTAGCTAGAAGTAAGTATTTGTTTGTTTTAACCCGTTGAAGGGTGGGGGTATAAAATATATCCCATTTAATTTTGATTCCGAAATGCCTCATTGCCACCAGAAATTTAGAAAAAACTTAATTATTTTAAGTGCATGCAGAACTGTTTTTATCTATTTGGAAGTAAGTTTATTTTTAAACTCTGGTGCTAATCAATGATTGCGGCCTTTTACGAATACAAGTACACTGCCCCTCAAATGGTTAAATGCTTCATAAGCATAATGAAACATTACATTGTATGAGGGCTATTTTTAAAGTAAGAGCAATTTATGGATTTTAAAAAAATGGAAAGAAATATTTTTTATTATTTATATTTCAAAGGCATATAGCTACTTCTTAACATGATCGAGGTATAAATTAAAACATTTATCATAACGCATAGCAGCTTGTTAACTCCATCTTCATAAAATTTTGCCGCCGCATTATTCAACGTTGGGATATTTTAATTATGCATAGCACCTCTCTCTCAAAACAGAATTTTTTAACACTCATTTTGACAACATTTTCAAGAGAAATATACTGCAAACTTATTTCTTAAAAATAATGGTGCTAGTAGACTATAAAAATATTCGCCAGTGGCTGCTGCTAATGACTCTTTTTATATCCTGCTAGCATTTTATTTTAACACTAGAACCGCGAAGACGGGTCATTTTGACCCGTTCCCAGTGAAACGACGTCGATTCAAACCAGATAGGTCTTCTTAAAATAATTTACATACAAGCTGCACAAAAATTATTTAAAGTAAATAAGTTAAATAGACTTAAATAAAAATTCTGATGTGAATAATTTTTAAAAAATTTGGGTAAAACTTCCCGCGGTTCTAGTGTTAAAAGAAATAAGTTTTTATAGTATAATTCTCTTGATTTAAATGATTTATCTTGTATATGCTGAAAACAAATTATTCATGATATTATAAAAAATACATTGAGTATGTAAATTATTAAAACAAAAAGATTTTATGATTAGATTTTACAAAACAGTATTAAAATTTTTTTAAATATTTTGGATGTGACAACCTATAAAAGAATACTTTTAAAAACTACAAAAATTCTGTGTGATACATGCTTCATAATAAAGCGGTTTTTAGTAGCATTATACAACCAAACCTCATTAAGAAGAATTTCGTGGAATAGTAAAATAAATTCTTATCAAGACGGTTACTTTTAATTGCTCCGCTCAACAAGCGCGAAAATTAATTTATAATATTAATTTATATATATTATCTAATGGCGGCAGGATTATTATGTCATTAAAAAAAACATTCTTTTGATTGTTATTCTGAGCGATGCTCAATTTGCGAACACGGCGAATTTTTATGCACAATTTCTATTAACCGAGATTTTCGATAACCGAGGTACTAGCGGTCCGAATTAGCTCGAATAATCGAGGTTACACTGTACATAATTTTTTACCCAATTGAAAAATACTCAGAATTTTTAATTTTATTTTTTCTTCTTATTATTATTATTTAATCGCGTGATTCGTATAATGTCTAGTCAGTTAACTCGATTTTACCTTTTTAACCCCTTGAGGGGCGGTGGTATATATTATATACCACCTACGATAGCTGAAGATTCACACCAGAAAAATGTCATCAAATTTCACTTTTCTAACTTTGGTGGAAAACAGTCGCGAAATTGCTTCTCCTCTTTTTGATATAACTTTTTTACAAATTTCCGGTGGGAGTTCAGAATTACACGAACGCAATTGCTTGCCACTCAAAGGGTTAAGTGCGATTTATTTGGCTATAATACCTAATTCTTACCTATAAGACTTTTCTTTTTTTTAATTTTACCCTCTGGGTCATACTTTATCACTAAGCAAAATTTACCTAAGTTATTTTGACCTTTTGTTTTTACTAGAGATAACCTCCTTCCAAATATTATGTAAAACCTTTACAGTCTTATAACGCGCATAATGTTATTCAAAATAAATTTTGTTAATATATACGTTTATTTATATATTCATATATAGAATAGTCCCTAGGCTCAGCCTACTAATTAATAATTAGAATTAGTAAGCGAGTTTTTGACCCGCCAAAACATCAATGAACTTTTCACCTATCCAGTAACCAAAAATTACATAGTCACTGATGATATAACTATGAACGATGACTGCCGTTTGAGATAATTATAACATCTTGTCACTTCCTTTTAGCCTGCAGTCAAAAATTCTGACAGCTTCATGTCAAGTACCTCGTTTCGACATTCGAAGGTTATATGCGACTTTCGCTTGTCAATGAACTTCGCAAATGATGATGAGTTTAGTTAGGTTTTTAATGTTACTTAAGGGGTCTCAGGAGTCATACTTTTTACCTCGCGATGCAATTTGCTAACATTTCGCATTTAATTTTTTTCTCAGCATCTATAAAACATAAATGCATAACATTTTTTTTTTTTTTTTTTTTTTTGGTAGACAATTTAATATTTCTTCTATTTAAGATAATTTTTTTAATATTCCATATTGAAATTTTCTTTTATTCTTTTATGTTTAATTTTGATTTAAAAAAATTTAAATTGTCTTTTGACTTGCATCCATTGCGCGCAAGAATGTAGCAAAATTATCGGTTCAAGAGTCCCCAAAACTATTGATAAGGATGGAAAACTAATGTATCTTGAACGTATATTTCATTTTTATTTGGTCTAAGAATTAATTCGTGCGGTTTTACAAGAGATAGCGTAACTACCTTATTGTCCCATAGTTTCTTTTGTTCAAACATGCATTTATAACTACTATTATTGCGCATCCAGTTTAGTATATGCCATTTCGTTTAAACGTAAACAACAACAATTTTTATCCAACTGAAAATGTCAAATTTTGTGCCTGATAAAGTGTTTTTGCGGGGAGTTCTTCTTCATTATTTTAACATGAAGAAAAGTGCTACCAAAAGTCATTGTATTTTGGTGGAAGTTTATGGTGACCATTCTCTAGCTGAACGAACGTGTCAGAAGTGGTTTGCACGCTTTAAAAGTAGTGATTATGGCTTGGAAGACCAATAATGACCTGGACAGCCAAAAATATTTGAAGATGAAGAATTGACAGCATTGCTCGACCAGAATTCGTGTCAAACGTAAGAAGAATTTGGAAAATCATTAGAGATTGATCAAACAACAGTGTCCAAACGCCTCAAAGCAATGGAAATGATTCAAAATATGTCACATTGGGTTCCATATGAATTGAAAGAAAGAGACATTGAAAGAAGAAAAACCGTTTGCGAAATACTGCTTCAAAAACAGAAAAATAAGGGATTTTTGCATCGGATTGTTACTGGTGATGAGAAATGGATTAATTACGAGAATCCTAAACGAAAAAAAGCCTGGGTAATGCAGGTGAACCATGTCCATCACAACCAAAACGGAATATTCATTTATGCAAAGGTTATGCTGTGTGTATGGTGGGGGATATGAAAGGTGTGGTGCACTATGAGCTTCTGAAACCTGGTGAAACTATTAATGGAGAATGTTATCGACTCCAGTTGATGTGTTTGAAACAAGCTCTTACCAGAAAACGACCAGAATGGGATAACAGACATAATAAGCTTATTTTTCAACATGATAACGCCCAACCACATGTTGCAAAACCGGTCAAAATATATTTGGAGAATGTCGGATGGGAACTGTTACCCCACCCGCCGTATTCACAAGACATTGCTCCTTCAGACTATTACTTCTTTGATTGCATGAATAACAATTTGATTGGACAGCGGTTCACTTCTTCAGAAACTATTAAAAAAATGGATCTCTGATTGGATCGCTTCGAAAAGTAAGGACATCTTCCGACAAGGAATTCGTAAATTGCCTGAAATATGGAAAAAAGTAGTGGGTAGCGAAGGACAATATTTTTGTTAACGTATTTATATATTTTGCTTTTAAAATAAAGCTTTAATTTTTTATTAAAAACCTTACGAAATAATACCGAGACCAAATAAAAAAATATTTATTTATTTATTTAATATTTTAATTTTAATTTAAAAAAAAAATATGAAAAATCAATTTTTTATTGTAAAATTGCCAATTTTAAATAAATTGCTTTCATCTATTTCGAAGTTTTTATATTATTATTATTGTTTAGACTTTCGTACTTTTTTTAAGCCGATCAAATTAACTGATTTTTAGAGACGGGGTGGGGTTGACGAGCGTAGCTCGTAAGGGGGAGAGCCCCCTAGTGTATAAAGAAATTACATAAAGAGATGCAACAACTTCGAAACAAAGTAAAATGTAACCATTTTTTTTTCTTTATGCACAGCATTTCTTTTTGAGGCTGTTCTCAAGTTCAGAGCTCAAAAAGCGCGAAACTTTTTTGTCACAATGACAAATGTAAAGATACAAAATTGGAAATGCTTTCTATGGAAGCATTTTGGAATCGAAATGACTTTTCCATTTTTTTATGAATAAATTGCCTATCGAGTTATAGCAGTGTTCGTATAGGTACCATTCTTTTCCAAATATGACACCAATTATATATATATATATATAGAAAGAGAGAGAGAGAGAGAAATAAATGTAGGCTAAATGTTCGAAATTTCAGATTTATTTAAGAAAAGACTTTCTGTAAGAAATTACTCGTGAAAAAAAAAATTCTGGTCTGGAAACTCCAGGACCCGTACGAAAAAACCCAGTATAAGCGATTTTGATCACGTGATAAAATATTTTTCTTCCTTCACCGATTGATTTTTCTCCTTTCGTCTGGAAATTCTGTTTTAAACGCGTAGTTTGACAGTATTTTCTGCAAGATTTATTGCATTTACAAAAACGAAAAACGCATTCCGATTACATGGATGCTAAAATAACAACACTGGCTCTTGCTAGTTTCATGTGTTTCCTAATAAACAAGAATTAAATTTGCGTCATAAAATTGTCCCTTTGGATTTGAAAGCAACCTTAAGTTATTAGATCAATCTTCAAGATTTAAAATAATCCGCAGCGCCCGCAACAAGTACTTTCTTACACACAAGATAATTCTTTTGCAGTACTGTCTAGAAGTGATAATATAGTTTGAAATGCGATTTCAATTGTGGTATGCGTTTTCAAATTTAATTATTTTATTATTATTTACTTGATATGCATAAATTCTGTAGATCATATTCAGATCTGCACAAAATTATTCGAAGGTATTTCCGCATACTTACGGAAATCTTTGAAGGGAAATTTTCAGGTGAGCTAAATTTTGCATGCTATGTTGTGTTTATACAAATCTGCACAATACATGTTACGCAAAGGAATTCGAATATTTTTTTCTTTTCCAGCAATAGATGATAATCGCAAAAATTAATTTTTCAAATATGTTATGCGGTTTTAAAAATGCTTACTTAGACAACTCAGGGTCAGGTCTGACTAAAATCTTGAATCTTACTTAGTTTACTTAGACATCATCTTTCACTTTATTATGCGGTGAACTTTTGTTATCGTATTCTGCATATGTTGGAATGAAGGCTCATCATGCTAAGTTTATCTTACATGATCTAATGTCAGAGGAACATACTTGAAAACAATCTGCCAAACACTGATATTGATAAGCAGAAAGGCACTTTTAAGTTCCACTCCTTGAATTAAAAGCAATGAAAGTATTTATTGTTTTAGTTTAGCATAACTTTGCTGAGGAAGTCAATTTACACTCTTAAAACGAAAGAGCTGATTTGTCTTCTCATGAAAGAGCTGTAATGTTTTCGATCATAAAAGAGTTGATTTTCAAACGATTAAATCTTTTTAATCTAAATTGGTTATTTAAATAGCTCAACTTCATTTAAATTGGTTAAAACTCGAGTTATTTCAACTCTTTTTTGAGAAGCTGCCTTTCAACATTGAGATGAGTGGATTTCAGCTCAACTTGAGCTATTTTGTGGCTGACTTTTTAAGAGAGTACACAAGAAGCCTGTGGTTATGTATAATTTAAAATTGTTTTAAATACTGGCGGTGAGAAATGCAAGCATCTCCGTTACAAATGCTATTGCAAAATTACAACTCCAGCAATCAAAATCTTAGAAATTATATAAGCAGTTTAAAATTACTTTAATGTATTTCCATGATCATTTGTCGTGTAAGTCACATTATTGGTAACTACTAAGTTGTTGGCCACCGTTATTTTCGAAAGGTCTGCACAGCCTTATTCAATTAATGAAATATCTCTGATAAAATAAGTCACATTTTTCCGTTCTAAAATACTGGTATCCAAAATTGTAGCATGTGACTTACACGAAATGTGCTCATGGAATTACCCTTTAATAAGTGTTCTGTTTTATATATATTTTTTTAATACAATACATTTTTCACACTATTTAAATTAATTATAAGAAGTAAAGGGTAGTAGACATTTTAATTTAGTTAGATACAAAGTAGAGGGTATTTAAGACATTTCTTTTCAACACATTTAACATTCAAACACGAAAGTGCACGAACTTCTCGAGATTTATCCCATCATCAAATTTCAGAACAATCCGAATACTAGCTACCAATTTGTTGACTTCTTAAAAATACTTCAAAGCATCACTCTTTGAAAATTAACAAAGGTGTTGGTTATGTACGTTTCGCTTAGTTTACTTCTGTAAAAAACAATGCAGTCGACAAACCTCAGAAAGATGTATAACTTGGCATGATTTTAAAGAATTCCACTGACAAGTTGAAAATATCTCCTCTGCAATAAGAATTCAAATTTACGACAGCAGTAAAAGCTTGGGGCAATCGAATACATTATTTATACGATTTTAAAAAATTGTATTAACTAACAAGTCCATTTTATGTAGTACTTAAAATGTATACCAGCAATCAAAATATTTCAAATTATTTAAACAGTTTAAAATTATTTTAATAAGCATTCTGCTCTATTTTTGTAAAATCAAATACATTATTCAGATAATTTTAATTAATTTTGCGAAGCAAAAAGTTTGATTCAGATGGCATTTAAATCCTTTCTCGCACGAACTTTTCGACATTTATCCTATCATCAAACCTCAGAGGAATAATCCAAACACTAGACACCAAATTAAAATTACTTCAAATCATCAGTCTTTGAAAATTAACAAAGGTGTTGATTATGTACGTTTCGCTTAGTTTATCCTTGTGGAAAACATTGCAATCGACAAGCCTCAGGTGATGTCTAACTTGGCATGCTTTTAAGGAATTCTACTGACAAGTTGAAAATATCTCCTCTACAATAGGAATTCAAATTTATGACAGCAGATAAAGCTTTGGACAATCGAATACATTATTCATACAATTTTAAAGAATTTTAGTCGCTAAAATGTCCATTCTATGTAGCATTTCAAATATACCCCAGCAATCAAAAATTTTCAAATTATTTACACGGATTAAAATTATTTTAATAAGCCTTCTGTCCTATTTTTGTATAATCGAATACATTATTCAGATAATATTAATTTATTTTAAGAAGTAAAAAGTCAGATTTAGACGGTATTTAGGTCATTTCTTCTCAATGCTATCAATAATCAAACACAAAAGTGCAAGAACTTATCGAGATTTATACCATCATTAAATAACAGAGATACAATCCGAATACTAGCTATCAAGTTGTTGACTTCTCAAAAATACTTCAAAGCATCACTCTTTGAAAATTAACAAAGGTGTTAATTATGTACGTTTCGCTTAGTTTATCCTTGTGGAAAACATTGCAATCGACAAACCTCAGGTGATGTCTAACTTGGCATGGGTCAATCCATTTCAAGTGGTCCAGCACTGGTCGCTCGACTATTTTTAAAAAATCTGAAATTTTTTGTACAACAACCCTAACATGATGGAAGTTCAAAATGACCGTTATTTTAATTCTACTATTTTTTGTTTGTGCATGGCGGCCATCTTTGTTTCATAGTGTGCAGCGATTTTCTCAGATACTAGGATACACAAAATTGTAAATATCTCGTATTCTATTTTCCCAATTGAAATGGGGTTTGCAGCATTTTGTTCAGAATAAAATAGGCTAAATATACAGTGTAAGAAAAATTTTGAAAAATAAATTTTTACAAGTGAAATTTTAGCACAAAATTTACAATTTTTTCCAAAATCTATCCGTTTGCAAGAGGAAAATTTTCATGCAAGGGAAACTGTCAACCTTACACAATTTTTTCTACAAATAAGTCAAAAGTGCGTGTACTCATACACTAAGTCCCAGATCTGGGAGTTAATTTCTCTTTGCGAAAAAAATTCCGAAATTCGTCAAAAATTTCAAAAATCGCACTTTTTAGGCTTTGATATCTCTGGTGGGGCACGAGATAAAAATCTGAAATTTTGGCCTATGATAGTATCGTGTAATAGCGTTATGTACAAAAAATTTCAAGAAGGAGATTTGACTACAAGCTGAGATATGACATGGAAAATATGTGAAAACAATACTACAAAACTATTGTAAACCTACTATGTAATTGTTCAACAAGACTGTCAACCTTGCACAATCTTTTCTACAAATAGGTCAAAAGTGCGTGTACTCATACACCAAGTCTCAGATCTGGGAAATGATTTCTCTTTGCGAAAAAAATTCCGAAATTCGTCGAAAATTTCAAAAATCGCACTTTTTAGGCTTTGATATCTCTGGTGGAGCACGAGATAAAAATCTGAAATTCTGGCCTTTGATAGTATTATGTAGTAGTGTTATGTACGAAAAATTTCAAGAAGGAGATTTGACTACAAGCTGAGATATGGCATGGACAATATGTGAAAACAATACTGCCAAACTATTGTAACATACTATGTAATCGTTCATACCTCCAAATTTTTAAATTAATTATTTATGGTACAAAGTTAAATTTTAGTTACAAATATCATTTTCAAATGCTTCTGTGAGATTTAAACAATTCAGAATGTATGCTAAGCTAATACACTATTTGTCCAGATGAACAAATCTACTAGAAATGCAATTGCAACAATTTTACTCGCAACACATTTCAGGAAAAGTAAATTACAGACAATGAATTGCAACTGATCGAGTTGACATGGCTTGAATTATTAAACCTAGAGAATTTCATGCAAGTTAACAAGAGATGACAAGACTTGAGGGGCTTCAAATAAAATTTTTAGAAAGAACAGCCTGATGGACTGATAACAGTAACTGGTCGAACTCATAACATCTCTCGTAAATATTGTTAAGCTCTTTGTTGAGCATATATAGTATTTTGTAAATTAAATGCTTATTATTTAATTGTTTTCAACAAACGATATTTTCTGGGTAAATATTGTAATAAAAGAGACTAATCTCATTTCTCCTAATGTACTCGTAATAGCATTTCTGAACATTTCATTAATCACCGTATCTCAGCTTGTAGTCAAATCTCCTTCTTGAAATTTGTTGTACATAACATTACTATATAATACTATCAAAGGCCAGAATTTCAGATTTTTATCTCGTGCTCCACCAGAGATATCAAAGCCTAAAAAGTGCGATTTTTGAAATTTTCGACGAATTTCGAAATTTTTTTCGGAAAGAGAAATCATTTCCCAGATATGGGACTTGGTGTATGAGTACACACACTTCTGACCTATTTGTAGAAAAAATTGTGCAAGGTTTATAGTCTTGTTGAACAATTACATAGTAGGTGTACAATAGTTTGACAGTACTGTTTTCACATATTTTCCATGTCATATCTCAGCTTGTAGTCAAATCTCCTTCTTGAAATTTTTTGTACATAACGCTATTACACGATACTATCATAGGCCAAAATTTCAGATTTTTATCTCGTGCCCCACCAGAGATATCAAAGCCTAAAAAGTGCGATTTTTGAAATTTTTGACGAATTTCGGAATTTTTTTCGCAAAGAGAAATTAACTCCCAGATCTGGAACTTGGTGTATGAGTACACGTACTTTTGACCTATTTGTAGAAAAAATTGTGTAAGGTTGACAGTTGCTCTTGCATGAAAATTTTCCTCTTGCAAACGGATAGATTTTGGAAAAAATCGTACATTTTGTGCTAAAATTTCACCTGTAAAAATTTATTTTTCAAAATTTTTCTATCACTGTATATTTAGCCTATTTTATTCTGAACAAAATGCTGCAAACCCCATTTCAATTGGGAAAATAGAAGACGAGATATTTGCAATTTTGTGTATCCTAGTATCTGAGAAAATCGCTGCACACGATGAAACAAAGATGGCCGCCATGCACAAACAAAAAATAATAAAATTAAAAGAATGGTCATTTTGAACTTCCGTCATGTTAGGGTTGTTGTACAAAAAATTTCAGATTTTTTAAAAATGGTCGAGCGACCAAAAAAATATTTTCTGGACCACTTGAAATGGATTGACCCGCATGCTTTTGAAGAATTCTACTAACAAGTTGAAAATATCTCCTCCACAATAGGAATTCAAATTTACGACAGCAGTAAAAGCTTTGGGCAATCGAATACATTATTCAAGCGATTTTGAAAAATTTTATCAACTAAAAAATCCATTCTATGTAAGCCTTTAAAATATACCCCAGCAATCGAAACCTTTCAAGTTATTTAAAAAGTTTAAAATTATTTTAATAAACGTTCTGTTCCATTTTTGTAATCGAATACATTATTCAGACTATTTAAATTAATTTTAAGAAGTAAAAATTGAGTTTTAGATGGTGTTTAAGTCATTTCTTTTCAACACATTTAACACTCAAGTACAAAAGTACGCGGATTTCTCGACATTTATTTCATCCTCAAACTTCAGAGGAACCATCCGAACGCTTAGCTACCAAGTTGTTGACTTCTCAAAAATGCTTCAAAGCATCACTCTTTGAAAATTAACAAAGTGTTGATTGTATACGTTTCGCTTAGTTTATCTCTGTGGAAAACAAAGCAATCGATAAACCTCAGGTGATGTATAACTCGGCATGCTTTTAAAGAATTCCACTGACAAGTTGAAAACATCTCCTCTACAATAGGAATTCAAATTTAGGACAGCAGTAAAAGCTTGGGGCAATCGAATACATTATTTATACGATTTTTAAGAATTTTATTAATTAAACAGTCTATTTTATGTAGCATTAAAAATATTTTTCTCTTGCATAATTGAAGAAATATATGAAAGGTTTGGAGTCCAGTCTGTTTACTAAATATTAGAGGAATTATATCTAAACACGGTACTTCTCTGTTATCCCGTCGATCAATTTCGCCAAATTGTACAAATCGCCAAACTAATAGCCAAATTATACATATTGACATAATTTTCATTTTAATAACGAAAAAACAAGTAATTAGAATATTAATAAAAATACAAATAAAAATACGAAATAAAAATCATTTAATGACATTTTAAACCCGTGAATCGTACTTAATGTCATTGAATATCACATTCACGATCATCCATTATTGGCATTTAATCTTAAAATTTGGCGATAATTTTTTGGTCGACGGGATAACCTAGAAGTACCCTAAACACTCTATATTAAGAAATGTTGCTGAAGAGCTGGCAAACAATTTGGAAATTTCACTGTTTTAAAAAATATCAGCAGAACTGTTGACTTCCTAACGTTTTGCTAAGATTCGATAAGGAAATCATAGAAATCAACAAAGTTCTCATAGGCGACGGATAACGTAGCATGTTTTCAAAGACTGACATTAACAAGTGGCAAATACTTTCGATAAGATAGAAATTCTAAAGTTAAGACCGTAGTAAATTATTTAGTGCAATCAAATTCATTAATCAGATTTTTTTTTAAATTATTAACGTAGTGTCTGCTTTAGGTAAATATTTAAATCACGAGGATGGGCGCCAGGCCTCATACACCCAGAGTACGAATGGTTTTTACAGTTGTCATCACTACTTTTTACAAATAATCTTCAACTGATTTTATCTCAGAATTTGTTACAACTGTCGTCCATTAGATAAGGTGATGATTATTATACACTATATTGCCATTGATTATGGGACACTTGCGATTTTAGACATTTTACTAAATATCTAGAAAAATACATGAGGAATCATCTCGAAACTCTTAGTGTATAAATATAATAACATACGTCATACATCTCTGTAAAAAAATTTTACCGAAACGCCATAGGGGACCGTCAACAAATTAAAAAAGAATGAATATCTTTTGAATAACCCTGTCAAAACTAATGTAGCTAAAGCGCTCAAACTCTAGATTATGATTGAATGCCTTATTGTAATACACTGTGTTCATTTTTATGCAAATAGCATGCACACTCGCAGAGTAATTAAGGTTTTTATAAAAATGGTCCCAAATTTTTCCAAGTTTTTCCATTATAATTTTCAGAGTTCTTAATATAAAATAATTTTTTTTTCAGAAAATATGACAAACAACATTGCACACAGTACCCTGTAATCAGAATTAAAAAATAATAAAAATTGTATGAATAATGAGTAGATTTACTATATAATTTTTTACTGCGCATGCGTCAAAGATATCAAAATTTCATTTGCATATTATGTTAGCTAAATGTATAGAGCAACTTTTGTAAAAGTCTCAAAATCCTAGCTTAAAAATTCTGAAAGTAATCGTCTATAGAAAAAGGACAAAATCCGTTGTTTCCAAAATGAAGCAAAAAAATGAGGGATTTTATCCAAATGCAGTAGTACATCCCATATTGTGTATTCTATATTGACATAATCAATGAATATATGGATACAACCCCTCTTGTTTTTGCTTCATTTTGAGAATAACGGATTTTCGACTTATTCAATTGACGATTATTGTCAGAATTTTCAAGTTATGATTTTGTGACTTTCACAAAAGTTGCTCTATACATTTAGCTAACATAATATGCAAATGAAATTTTGATATCTCTGACGCATGCGCAGTAAAACATTATTTAGTAAACCAACTCATTTTTTATACAATTTTCATTATTTTTTTATTCTGATTACAGGGTACTGTGTGCAATGTTGTTTGTCATATTTTCTGAAAAAAATAATATTTTATATTAAGAACTCTGAAAATTATAAGGAAAAAACTTGGAAAAATTTGGGATCATTTTTATAAAAACCTTAATTACTCTTCGAGTATACATGCTATTTGCATAAAAATGAACAAGGCTTAATACAATAAGGCATTCAATCACAATCTAGAGTTTGAGCGCTTTTGCTACATTAGTTTTGACAGGGTTATTCAAAAGATATTCATTCTTTTTTAATTTGTTGACGGTCCCCTTTGGAGTTTCGGGAAAAAATCTTCATGGAGATGTATGACTTATACTATTATATTTATACATTAAGAGTTTCGAGATGATTCCTCATGTATTTTTCTAGATATTTAGTAAAATGTCTAAAATCGCAAGTGTCCCATAATCAATGGCAATATAGTGTATATATTGCTTTGTTGAAAATGCAAAAACCATTAATACACTGTGTGATTTTGGAGTGTCCAACACCCAATTCCTGTCCTGGCGGGTTACAACGTTTCTTTCTAGCACAATTTAGGAAATCATTCATAAAGAAAAGGAGAAACGAACTTTCGTCGAACGAAACTGAATACTACTGATCTACCAAGCAATATTACGGATAGCTTGTGAGGGAGTGTCCTTTGTGATAAAGGCACTCTAGCATTTTTGTGTGATTGTGACGTCAATGTTTTAACATGTGTAGCGTGAAAGCGACATCTATCCTTTATTGAACTTTAACTTTCCAGAGCGTGTGTGTAGCCCTTGGTTCTACAGTTAAGTCGCGGTTAGGAGTAATATGCAAATTCATAGTGCAACATATAAAAGCTTTGAATTGGAGTTGGAGTGGTGGTGTGGTGTGGCGAAAGCCAGCTAGTAGTGTGGTGGTGGAGTGAGAAGGTGGCGAAGGCCAGTAGTAGTGGTGGAGAAGCGGCAGTAGCCCGCAGAGATAGATAGCTAGTAGTGAAGAGGTTAGCCTCCAGTGAATTAGAGGTGTTTCAGAGTGAGCTAGCCAGCAGCGTGCGCCGAGTTAGTTTATCACGAGCGGAGCTACCTAAGGAGAGCGCTTGTGGTAAGAAGTAGTTTAATACTTTGAGTATGTTAAATAATAAAGAGTGTTTGCAACCACGGGCTGTCTTATAAAGATTTAATCCAGCGTTTAGCTGAAGTCTGAATGAGAAGCTGGTTTGAAGTGCCCCGACTGAGTCTAGACCGAGGTTGTGAGTATAGTTTCGACTTAATCTCTTGGTATTGTGATTAGTTATTGAAATTCTTGAACTGCAGCTCCACTTTCCCCAAGTCCCAGCGGTTTAAATAAACTGTTGATTTGATCCTATATTTAGAATTATGTCTTCATTTCATCAACAAAACCACCCACACGTTACAAATGACACCCAGTATGTGTACCCTCCCGTTACAAGCTGACAAGCATTTTCAAGCTTCACTCATTGAATACAATAAAGACAAAGGCTTTGATTATAGCAGTTTCGCTTAGGAAAACAGTGTAATCAACAAATCTCTGGTTAGGTATATAATTTAGAATGTCTTCAAAGGCAGCCTCTGAAAATTAAATATATCATCTGTAAGATAGGAATTCTAAATTACGACAGCAGACCAAATAATTTGAATAAATAATTACATTAACAAGACAATTTAAAATAATTTCATTAAGCTAAAAGCTCCGATTTTTGTGATATTTAAAACATTTCCATTAACACATTTAACAAATAGTTCGCACACACAAAACTTCACAGTTTTTTTTTTTATTATTAATTTATCTTATCGTGAAATCTCAAAGGAATTATCCGAATACTATCTAGAAAGTAATGTTGTTGATTTTCACTCAAACATTCTCAAGAAACTCCGCTAAGTTGTTGATTAATTACGTTTCGCTTAGTTTTCTCTGCGAAAACAATGTAATCAACATATCTCAGGTATCTGTATAATTTAGTACGTCTTCTAAGACGGCCGCTGACAAGTGACAAATATCTTCGCTAAGACAGGAATTTCAAACTACTATTGCAGTAATAATATCCTATAAAAACAAGTTGGAAATTGCACGTGAAGCGTAGCAAATGAGGTGCGTTCGTATGATAACGAAGTTTTAAAAATATCACTCTCATATATCAATCTCATGAAATTGTAAATAATTACAATTAAAATGCGCACCAAACAATGTTCTCCCTGTACCATTATGCAATGGAATACTTTTGTGTGGGCTTGTAAATCAATAACAAATATTCTTTGCCCCACAGATTATGCAAAATGTATATTATAATATGTACTTTATAGATGCATATCATTTTTATTACGTTTTAATAAATGTAACACCATTAAAATGCATTTGAAACATTTTTTCCCATTAACCGTAATGTAACGGAATACTTTTGACTGTCCCTATAATTGAACTATCCATCCGATTTTGATAAAATTTGAAATAACTCGACAAAATTATGTAATAATTATGTATTTAAAATTTCAAACGATTAAAATACATTTGAAACTTTTTTCCCCGTTGACCGTAATGTAACGGAATCCTTTTGATTGTCCCTGTAATTGATCTATGCATCCTATTTTCATAAAATTTGAAATGACTCGACAAAATTATGTAATAATTATATATTTTAAATTTCAAACGATTCGGTTGGGTAGTTTTTGCGTTGTTATATGCGGACGGACAGACAGACGGACGGACTGAACGACAACAATAGGTGTTACGTATTTACATAATTACGAACGCACCTAAAAATGCATTAGCAGGGCTCCCAAATGGTCCACGAACTGAACACCAATATTTGTAACAGAAAATTTCGTAGTAGGTTTTCTACAGGATTTGCGCTAAAACTAGCCTCCGAAGGCGGTTTCTGTGCAGTTTGATAAAAAAAATATGAATGGAAAATCTTTCTAAGAAAATACTTATGTTCAGTTGGCGGACCATTTGGGAGCCCTGCATTAGTCAAAGATTTTTTTTTTAATTATTCTTTTAAGTAAAAAGCCTGTTTTAGTTAGAATTTAAAGCATTTCTCTATAGTATAATTTGGAAAATACAGTCGAGTCTCTATATAACGAAATCCACCGTTCCAGTAAAAAATTCGTTATATAGAGAAATTCGATGTATAGATAATGATGTTAAAAATCGTATTTAATGTGTGAAATTTGAACAAATATTATTTTTGATCTTTTGAATTAATAATTTGAAATGTTTAAGAATAAATATTAACCTAACATTTTATTTCTTAATTATTTAAGCTGTTTCAAAAAAGAGAACTGACATTTACTTGAAAGCTTAGTGAAAATCAAATAAGGAAGACTTGCATTAATTTCAGACGAAAAAAATCTGTAATTTTTTGTTGTTTTGATTTTAAATTGTTACGCTCTCTCTCTCTCTCTCTCAAAAAAAAAAAAAAAAAAAAAAAAAAAAAAAGCTTAAATTTTAGCAAGGAATGAGAAATTGTAGTTAACATTTTCCTCCATTTGAAGGCCTCTCCTATGTACCTCTCATTGATTCCTCTCTTACATGTGTATCAATCCAATTGACACTGTTTTGAGAAAAAAGTGGAAAGGTGTGTGGGAGATGGGATGAATTCGTTGGATTTAAAGAACAAGGAGAGAAGTAATATGAAGAAAAAAAACTCAGCACTGACGATAAATCAAAAATAAGTGATAGAAAATTGATTCCATATGATTTCGAAGCCTTTTAAAACTGAGGAAATTAAGACCAATTTATGAAAAAAATTCGTTATATGGAGATCTATATTTCGTTATATAGAGACTGTTTTTAATGTAATCATGCGAAAAGGAAACCGTTCCTACTAAAAATTCGTTATATAGAGAAATTCGATGTATGGAGTTTCGTTATAGAGACACTCGACTGTATTTCATAACAGAAAAAGTAAGCGAATATCCTTTAATTCATCCTGCCATTATTCGCTTCACTGATTTACCCGTACATTCTGCGAGAAACATGTTTTTGCCAATCATGATTTGCCCGTACAACGCACGGGCATCTATATTACAATCGTTATTTATAATTCTCTCCCGTAAATTTTTATTGTAATTTTTAATTCGAAAATTTTTCTGATTCATCCGAACATTTTCATTATCTTATGCCACAACATTAGGCAAAAATTTCTGTTTTGAAAAACTGATGATAAAAGATTAAAAATTCTGTAAAAGGCATGTAAAATGTAGGCATTATTTGAAAGTTTTTTTTTAAATATTGATCAGTTAAAGTGGTTAAGTACTCTGTTGTCACCGCAACGGCGACATCATCTTGCTTGCAAAATTTGTTTCTTGGCACTAGTAATAAAGGTAAATAATATTTGCCTTGTTTAGTCAGAATTTTTGAAATAGTATACTTGAAGGGAACTTTCTTTTAAAAATTTGTACAAACCGAAAAAAATTTATGTAAGAGTCAAAGGGGTTAAATTTCAAAGGTAGAATCTAAATGCTACAGATCTGCCATGCATTACTTTAGACATGCTGGCAAGCGTTTTCAAGTTTCACTCTTTGAAAGCCGAAAAAGACAAAGATATGATTATGTAAATTTCGCTTAGAAAAAGTGTAATCATAAAACATAAGATTATGCACAGTTTGACCTCTTGGATACATTTGACGTCTGAAATTCGTCAAGCGTTTGACCACCGGTGTGTACTTTTTAGCGCTTTCCAACAAAGTTGAGAAATCCTCGTGCTTTCGGTTTGTCTGTCCGTCTGGCCGCGCTCAAACTCTCGTAAATATCCTTGGAATTGCCATGAAATTTTTGGACGTTATTGACGTTTGCCCTAGCACGAACCCTATAGAAAATTAAGTTTCTATCATGATTAGTTTATTTAGAGGGTTAGTCAAAAGTTTTCCGTTACATTACGGCCTATGGGGAAAAATAGTTTCAAATGAATTTTAAAGATGTTACACCCGATCAAACATATTCAAATTTATATATATCAACAAATTGCACTAAAATATGTATTCTGTAAAATATGTAGTGAAAATAATAGTTATTATTCATTTACAGGGCCACACAAAAAAATTCCATTACATAATAATAAAGAGGGAAATTGTTTGTGAACTATTTTGATTATGATAAACGATTTCATGTTTAATCAAATTGATATAAGTCGCTGAGGCTTAATATGAGTCATTTCACGCATAATACGAAGTGCATAGCATTTAGAGGGACACAAAAATATTTCAAACAATATATTCTGTCCGAAGTACTGTATATTATAGACATTATGGTTGTTAGATGGATGAAATGCATTTTCAATTATAATATGCGCTTTTAAGTTTCACTAAGTATATGTACGTTATATGGTGTGTATAAATGTTAATAGTTACACAATTTAGATTACAGGGTTACACAAAAAAGCTCGGAAAGGTTAAGGAATATAAGCATAATTTACTTAAATATGGTTTTTAAATAAATGATGCATTTTTATGTTGAAATGCATACAATTTAATAAAAATTGTTTGTAGAATATAGATAAAATGATATACAGGGTCACGCAAAGAATTGGATACAGAGTCGCCTGTGGATGGTAATTTCTGGAAATGTGACTTAAATAGTTTAAAGAGTATTTTTATATGAAGTAAATTTTAGCAAAATGCTTTTATGTAATAAAGGTACTAGATAAACTGCAGGGCAGAACAAAAGTATTCAAGTATGTTTCCATCTATTAGTATAAATTGCTGAAAGAAAATTTTCAATTAGATAGGCGTTTTCTTGCAAGAATAAGTTTACTCATTACATACTATATATACATCAACCGACATATCAAATACATGGCTGTTCAAAAGTATTAGAATACATGTTTGGCTATGGACAGTAATTAATACCTTATTTCTCTAGATAACGAAGTTTTGTTAAGGATTTCAGGAAGTGTTGGAAAGTGCTTCATTATCTAAGCTTAAGGCATGATTTTAAGGATGAACTACTATGTAAAGAAAAAAAGTGCAGTTTATTTCTACACACGTTGTCAAATTATATGAAATATTTTTGTTTTGAGAAAGTGGTACGTGTAGAATTTAAGAAAAACCACCAGTCTCCGCTCAGAAACAAATACATATCGAATGATTTAATATGTCTCCAAAGACAATCGCTAATGAATAAAAATATCTTCTATATAACAGGAATTTTGAATTGGGACTGCAGTAATCATTTGGGAAATTAATTACATTAGTAAAATAATTAAAAATAATTTTATTAAGTAAAAAGTCCGATTTAGATAGTATTTAAAACATTTACATGTAGCACATTTAACGAATAATTCTCGAACACGAAACCACACGACCTTCATCAATTCATCTTCTCGTCAAATCTCATGTAAAACTATCTGAACACTATTTACCAAGCAATGTTATTGACTATTTGGCAAGTATTTTCAAGCTTCACTCTTTCAAAAGTAATAAAGACAAAGACTTTGATTCTATAAGTTTCGCTTACATTGTAAAAAAAAAAAAAATCTGCAAAGGTACTAAACCTTTTCTAGGAAACTGGGATTCCAAGAACTTTTCCTGTAACGGTAACAGCAAAAATTCAAGTTTTAGAATCGATTACATGAATTTTTCCTGTTGTCATTACATGAAAAGTTCTTAGAATCCCAGTTTCCTAGAAAATGTTTAGTACCTTCACAGATTTTTTTTACAGTGTAGGAAAGCAGTGTCATCAACAAATCTCACGTCATGTATAACTTAAGATTTCTTCAAAGATGGCCGCTGACAAATAAAAAACATCTTCTGGATGAAAGGAATTCTGAATTTCGACTTCCGTAATCATTTAAGCATTTAATTATTTTAATAATTTAAAATAATTTTATTAAGTAAAACGTCCGATTTAGATAGTATTTAAAGCATTTACATGTAGCACATTTAACGAATAATTATTCTCAAACGCGAAACCACATGAACTTCTCCAGTTCATCTTCTCCTCAAAGCTCGAGAAAACTGTGAGAACACTATCTACCAAGCAATGTTATTGACCATTTGGCAAGCATTTTGAAGCTTCACCCTTTAATAATCAACAAAGACAAAGACTTTGTTTCTATAAGTTTCGCTTAGGAAAGCAATGTAATCAACAAATCTCAGGTCATGTGTAACTTAGGATGCCTCAAAGGCGGCCGCTGACAAATAAAAAATATCTTCTGTGTGAAAGGAATTCTGAATTTCGACTTCCGCACTGTAAAAAAAGTTCTGTAAAGGTACTAAACATTTTCTAGGAAACTGGGATTCCAAGAAATTTTCATGTAACGGTAACAGGAAAAACCCATGTAATCGATTCTAAAACTTGAATTTTTGATGTTACCGTTACAGGAAAAGTTCTTAGAATCCCAGTTTCCTAGAAAAGGTTTAGTACCTTCACAGAATTTTTTTTTACAGTGCGTAATCATTTAGATAATTAGTTATGTTAATAATTAAAAATAATTTTATTAAGTAAAGCGTCCAATTTACAGAGTATATAAAACATTTTTATGCAGCATATTTAAAAAATACGTCTCAAACGCGAAACTACACGAACTTCTCCAGTTTATCTTCTCGTCAAATCTCATGAAAACTATCTGAATACTATCTACCAAGCAATGTTATTGCCTAGCTGTCAAGCCTTTTCAAGCTTTACTCTTTGAAAACTGACAAAGACAAAGGCTTTGTTTCTACAAGTTTCGGTTAGAAAAACAGCGCAAACAATAAATCTCAGGTCATGTGTAATTTAACATGTTTTCAAAGGCAGCCGCTGACAAATAAAAAATATCCTCTGTATGAAAGGAATGCGACTTAAGTACTCATTTGGGTCATTAATTACATTAATAAACTAATTGAAATATTTTATTTAGTAAAAAGTCTGATTTTGATAGTATTTAAAACATTTCCTTGTAGCTTGTAGCACGCTTAATAAATAAGTCACAAGCGCGAAAGTACACGAATCTGTTCAGTTTATCTTCCTATCAAATCTCTTGAGCAATCTCTGATCTTATCGAATCTCTGAACTCTAACTACCAAGAATATTATTGACTAATTGAAAAGCCTTTTCAAGCTTCCCTCTTTTGAAAACCAGCAAAGACAAAGGTTTTGTTTCGATAAGTTTCACTTAGGAAAAGAGTGCAATCAGCAAATTTCACGTCATTTGTAATTGAACATGTTTTCAAAGACAGCCACTGACAAATAAAAAAATATCGTATGTATGAAAGGAATGCGCCTAGAGTAATCATTTGGGCCATTAATTACATTAATCAGATAATAAAAATATTTTATTTAGTAAAAAGTCTGATTGAGATAGTATTTCAAAAATCTCCATGTAACACATTTAGCTTCGCAAATCCACAAGTACACAAACTTCACCAGGTTCATCTTTTCATCACATCTCATGGGAACTATCTGAACACTATCTACCAAGCAATGTTATTGACTACCTGACAAACACTCTCAAGCTTCACTCTTTGAACTAAAATGAACAAAGGAGTTTATTATTCACGTTTTGCTGATCATCGCTAATGAAAACAATGAATCTCAGGTGATGTATAACTTAGCATGCCTTCAAATACAGCCTCTGACAAGTGGCGAATATTTTCGCTAAGATAAGAATCCCAAATTACGGCCACAGTAATCATTTAGTGCAATCGAACTCATTATTCAGACAGATTCAAGCAACTGGATGTTTGATTGTTCTTCTTGAAAAGCATTACCGTAAAGAAGTCCTTACTCTGCTGTCAAAGCAAACGTCTTCTTCTTGACAGATTACTGTCGTGGGGCGGATGGAAGGGGGGAAATGAGCATATCCCTTTTTAACACAGAAGTGTAGGGAAGAGAGCCTTTGTCTTTTGTAATAAGTCATCTGGGCGTAAAAAACGGCAAATTTCATTGGGAAAACGACGCCTCTGTTTGCCGTGATCGTCAGAGAAAGAATCTTTGTAAGAGGTTGATGTCCAGGAGGAGGTATTGTAGTCATGCAGACGTAAGCTGAACCTTCGTAAATCTCAGCATAATCATCGCTTCATCGACGATTTATAATGCCACTTTACACGTTGACTCGTTCAATACAAATATTTCTACGTACATAAGGATGTTTGACAAAAAATAGGTAGAAATCGGTAATAAAATATATAGAGTGAAAATGACATTAATAATAACGACAGATCTATACCATTACTTTGTAGCAGGGTTGTACATTTCTGGGAATTTTTCAGGAAAAATATCAGTAGTATTTCTTTATAGAAAAATAAATCTAAGTTTGACACGCGAAATTTCACTTTATTTTAAGAATTTATTTTCTACTTGAAAATACTGGTACCGAACATTTTCCTGGTCTTAAAACGTCAGGACATGTACGGTCCCTGTTTGTAGTGGTTTAATGATACCGACTTCTTACCCTCAAAGGACTACAAAAAATGAAATGATTATATGTGCAATGCCACTGCTATGAGGTCAATATCGCATTTTCTTTTTCTTACAGCAGAAAGTGCAGCAAAATTATCGAAGCTAAATATTTTTTAAGTGGATATTTTCTTCAATTATATTCATACATGTAAGTAGTTCTCCTATTAACCCTTTCATTCCCAGTGAGTCCAAATGGCATCATGACATTATTTATTTTATTTCTATATTTAATTCGGATAGTTCGAATTTATACCAGAAAATTAAAATAGAAATACTTGTTTTATGTAATAACAAAAATTCCATAATTAAATTAGGAGAAATTTATCATTGAACTTTTCTGGTGTAAATTCAGATTCTTTGAACTATGGATTTTCTAGAACGTATTTTACCATGGGAATGAAAGGGTTAATAAGTGATATAGGAAAAAATTATAGCAACAAAATCTTTTCCGTTTATAGATAAAATCATAATAATTTATTTACATAGTTTTTTTACAAAAAAAAATCAAAGATTTCCATAACAGACCTGGAGACAGCAGCACAGGCAATCACCTTATCGAGTTTACGGATGAAAATCTAGGATTAGTTAAATTTCTGTTCACATATTAAAACGCCACCGGTCTGCCAAGACCTATCTTGGTGAAAAACACCTAAAAACCCATTTTTAGCGGTTGATTCGTAGGTTTACCATTGTGTTTTCCTGCACCCAAAAGTAAGAAAATACGGAAAATTGGGAGCAGGAATAAGTAATGATAAATCTATGAGTATACGGCTAAAGTCGGGGTTTTAGGTGTTTTTAACCAAGATAGGTCTTGGCAGACCGATTGCGTTTTAATATGCGGATCGAGATTTAAATAATCCTTGATTTTCATCCATGAACTCGATGAAGTGATTGTTTATAACTATTGCCTCCCTGTCTATAATGGTATTATTGTTTTTATTATTTAATCATTATTTTGCATAAGAACGATAAAAACAGATTAATTAAATCTGTTTTAATGAAAAAATTTATTTCGATTTCATATTATTATATTACCTTCATGTATATTACGCTGTTGCACGTGGCACAGAAATCGCGATTGTTTGTTAATTGTTTAATGGCAATGCCCGAATAAAATTCATCTCATTGAATATTGTGTAAAAAACCTTTGGCAGGATTTAGGCTGTAGTAAATCGGATTTATTTATGTTTCACTCTTTCGCTGCAATTATGGAGTTACGAGACATCACTACAAGGCTGCCACAGACGACTATTTTTTCAATTCTAACTGGCACCACTTTCTTAAAACAGAAATCCTTAATAAACAGTTTGACATCATTTGCAAGAAAAAGCTACTTCACAATTTATATTAAGAAAATACCGAAATTGAACAACTTGCTGCATATGCTCAGTGTGCGACCTGAATTAACCTGCAGGCAAACGCTTATTTCGCCCTGGTCAACTGAAGCGTTTTATTCACAATAGAATAAAGGGAGATATGCAGTGGTGCCGACCCAGTGGCGTGGTTGGCAGCGGCAGCTGCTTCCACACCGCTGGTCCCTGGTTCGAGTCCAGCCAGCGGCATGGGTGTCTGTGTTGTTCCTGTGATGTGTATTAAAATGTATGTACTGATTTTTCTGTAATAATAAAGTGTTCTGTATTTGTTTCTGTGTTTTCTGGATCAATCGAGGTAACAGCCATTGTAGCTATAGATCTCAAAGCACTGTTCACTCAAACTCAAATATGCAATGGTTCAGGAGATAAGGAGTTCATCCCTGCTTGAGGGAAAGGTTACCTGCCCCACTGTTTTTCCTCTTTGATATGGAAAAGTCCTTATACTTAAAACACATTGCTTGTGAACATAAAATATGCCCGATGAGTAACCGCAAGTAGTAAGTAGGTCTGTCTGAAGCCAACATAAAATGAAGCATACTGGTGAAGAAAGGACAGAGTTTGAAAAAAAATCTTTTTTTTTCCATAGTAAACGAAAGTTTTTTTTTTTTTCACTTATCTAATTTGAAGGTGAAAATTAATTCTTGATCTGGTTTTAATATGGATGGATGTTGGAAATTCTGATAGATGAAGAGATATGTGTTCTAATACTTCACCATTAACGACCTTTCGCCACTGGATTTTTCCAAGAATAGCTGCATTATTAGCTTGATGTATCTGCAGATCTTTGAGAGAGATAGAAGCACAAAACAGATGTTTTGCAAAAACGGGTGCCAAAGATGTCATCTCCAAGACAAAGAACTCTGCCAGATCGCTATCGTTTCTGGCGTACGAAATTGTTTCTGGTGCAGATTTTTCTACCGCGGAAATACGATCAGGAGTGACAGTCATTAGCAGAATTCTAAAATTTCATTTGTTTCTATTCGAGAAGCCATTCCTGCATGAGAGCTCTCTTACTTGCTTGAGGCTGATTTTTCGAAATTTTAATTCATTTTAGAACTTTTATTTCATTAGTTTTATGCTTGTAAACTGTAAAACTCTTAAGGGGGCACCAGTACCTTAAAATTGGTCAAAATATCGATTTTCTTTTTTTAATATTAACTGAAAGCTTCTTTAACCATTTCCGGGGCGGACAAATTCTGTTAGTAAAATGAGAAATTATCGACTGACACCGGAATTTACAAACGACTTTTTAAGATATTATGAACTTGATTTAAATTTTTATCGTAAAAGCAAGATTTTATTAAAATATTATTGGTGCCAATTGCAAGTTGAGAATTAAAATTAGTGTGTCCAGACCGGACGCACTGCGCCGGAAAGGGTTAATTATGAATATTTTGACACATCATTTTTGCCTAGACGACTATTGTATAAGGAGATATTGTAAATTTTGTTAATAGATCCAGCGTAATTATCCATACAAATGAAAATTTTAAACTGATTTTTCTCCATGTTGATATTTTTATAACTAGCTTGTTCTAAAAATACTAAGGCTTTTTTGTTAATTTAGATAGAGGTATGAATTTTTTTTTACTTGTTCTTCGTGGTGTATTTAATATATTTGTGCATAGATTTAACATTCAAGTTTATAATTTGTTTTAAAAAAATATTTAATATTCAGAGTTTGTTGAATTTTTTTCATTTTTTACTATACATGAAAGAAAAAAAAAGAAAAAACCCATTAAATGTAAAATCCCATAGATCTAAAAATCCATGCACAGTTTTTATGTAGTCTATTCTAATGAATGTGGAAAAAAATCGAAGCTAAAATATTCATATTTGTAAAAGTAGTAGAGGTTTTTAAAGTTAATTTTTTAAAAAATTAAATTTCAGTAAAATAGACAGCTTTACAAGAATTTTTTTTTTTTTTTTTTAATTTTGATTAATTTAGACAGATCAATTTGACAGATCATTTTTACCTAGGCGACTATTGTATCAGGATATATTGTAAATTTTCTTAATAGATCCAGCGTAATTATCCATACAAATGAAAATTTTAAACTGATTTTTCTCCATGTTGATATTTTTATAACTAGCTTGTTCAAAAAATACTAAAGCTTTTTTGTTAATTTCGATACAAATTTGAATTTTTTTTTTATTTGTTCTCCGTGGTGTATTTAATATATTTGTGCATGGATTTAACATTCAAGTTTATAGTTATTTAAAAAAAAATTATATTCAGAGTTTGTTGAATTTTTTTCATTTTTTACTATACATGAAAGAAAAAAAAAGAAAAAACCCATTAAATGTAAAATCCCATAGATCTAAAAATCCATGCACAGTTTTTATGTAGTCTATTCTAATGAATGTGGAAAAAAATCGAAGCTAAAATATTCATATTTGTAAAAGTAGTAGAGGTTTTTTAAAGTTAATTTTTTAAAAAATTAAATTTCAGTAAAATAGACAGCTTTACAAGATTTTTTTTTTTTTTAATTTTGATTAATTTAGACAGATCAATTTGACAGATCATTTTTACCTAGGCGACTATTGTATCAGGATATATTGTAAATTTTCTTAATAGATCCAGCGTAATTATCCATACAAATGAAAATTTTAAACTGATTTTTCTCCATGTTGATATTTTTATAACTAGCTTGTTCTAAAAATACTAAGGCTTTTTTGTTAATTTAGATAGAGGTATGAATTTTTTTTTACTTGTTCTTCGTGGTGTATTTAATATATTTGTGCATAGATTTAACATTCAAGTTTATAATTAGTTTTAAAAAAATATTTAATATTCAGAGTTTGTTGAATTTTTTTCATTTTTTACTATACATGAAAGAAAAAAAAAAGAAAAAACCCATTAAATGTAAAATCCCATAGATCTAAAAATCCATGCACAGTTTTTATGTAGTCTATTCTAATGAATGTGGAAAAAAATCGAAGCTAAAATATTCATATTTGTAAAAGTAGTAGAGATTTTTTAAAGTTAATTTTTTTAAAAATTAAATTTCAGTAAAATAGACAGCTTTACAAGATTTTTTTTTTTTTTTAAATTTTGATTAATTTAGACAGATCAATTTGACAGATCATTTTTACCTAGGCGACTATTGTATCAGGATATATTGTAAATTTTCTTAATAGATCCAGCGTAATTATCCATACAAATGAAAATTTTAAACTGATTTTTCTCCATGTTGATATTTTTATAACTAGCTTGTTCAAAAAATACTAAAGCTTTTTTGTTAATTTCGATACAAATTTGAATTTTTTTTATTTGTTCTCCGTGGTGTATTTAATATATTTGTGCATGGATTTAACATTCAAGTTTATAGTTATTTAAAAAAAAATGTTTATATTCAGAGTTTGTTGAATTTTTTTCATTTTTTACTATACATGAAAGAAAAAAAAAAGAAAAACCCATTAAATGTAAAATTCCATAGATCTAAAAATCCATGCACAGTTTTTATGTAGTCTATTCTAATGAATGTGGAAAAAAATCGTAGCTAAAATATTCATATTTATAAAAGTAGTAGAGGTTTTTTAAAGTTAATTTTTAAAAAAATTACATTTCAGTAAAATAGACAGTTTTACAAGAATTTTTTTTTTAATTTTGCTTAATTTAGACAGATCATTTTTACCTAGACGACTATTGTATCAGGATATATTGTAAATTTTGTTAATAGATCCAGCGTAATTATCCATACAAATGAAAATTTTAAACTGATTTTTCTCCATATTGATATTTTTATTACTAGTTTGTTCAAAAAATACTAAAGCTTTTTTGTTAATTTCGATACAAATTTGAATTTTTTTTTTTTTTTTTTTTACTTGTTCTCCGTGGTGTATTTAATATATTTGTGCATGGATTTATTGGGACTCAATTAGCATATTAAAAAATAAGTGGTCTGCCAAGTAATATTGTACCCTGTAAATCCGATTTTGGTGTTTGATCAGTAGATTCGATAGGTTTTTTAAATCGCCTCTTTTTTATGAAGCTCTGATGTTATTATTTTTAAAACTCTTTTTGTTTTTTCTTTATTTTGCTTAGTTCGAACAATTTTTCATCAGAACTCAATATTTGTGTCTATACGGTCTAAATAATTCTGGGAAGAGGTTTAAACCCCTAAATTCCACACACACACACTTGGTGGCTAGTGGTTAATCGCTTAATGTTCTGGTATTTTCTTTGATTACTTTTATACAAACGAAGAACTCCCCATATTTACAGGTAATTACAATTTTTGCAATTCTGAAACCGCCATCTTTTGGTAGCTTCAGTCATGAATTTTTTTGAACATTTGTATTCAATATCACACTTGCGACATGATTAAATCTTGGCAAAAATCCTCCAGTGTGTTGCCAAAGCATATTTCCCACCACAACCTCTGACATAATTGCTCCTTACATTCTCCTAAACGAACATGCTTGCTATTTCGCTTCGCGTTTTCTGGATTGTTCCACCCACACGTGCTACTCCTTTGTCCCACTGATGGATCACTATCTTTCTGTTGGCGCGGAGTTAGATATTACACGCGTTTTCTCGGATGAAATGCTTCTGCAGTAAGCAGAAAACTTCTGAAAAATCGCATTTAATGACAGGCCTTGGGCATGTACTACCTCTAATAATAAAGTTCGGTGAATAGTTCTGTAGTATTAATGTAGATGAAATATTAACGAAAGTTACCATACCATCTTTCAAAATAGTCAACTCCTATAACTATGCAACGCTGAGATTTGGTATACATGTCCTGGGATATTCGCAAGATGTTGTCTTTCGGGATGAAGTTCAAAAGCTTCGTCACGTTTCGTTGGATGTCAGCAATATGGTCAAATCTCTTTCAAAGAAAGTTTGAGGCGTGAAAATAGGAAGAAGTCTGAAGGATTGAGATCTGGCGAATATGGTAGGTGCTTAATTTGCACCATCCCTCATGAATTTCTTTTGGTGTCTTGCGAAGCTTAAAACCAAACTTTAAACTGATCTTTTATTTGTTCATTTTTCTGTTCTCAGTTAAGAACCAACACACTGAACAAGCACTTAGTAAATCGCATCTTACACAGAACATAAACGACGCTCAACTGAACAACGGTGGGGGAAGATGGTCTACACTTGCCTCTATGCAGGTGCAGCGTTTTATTTCCCCAGTGTTGCCAGATCGGTCGTTCTGAATTCATTCACCGAACTTTATTGTCAGAGGTAGTATTTTTGCTTAGAATGATAACATAAAAAAAGTATAGAGAGGTTATTAAAATATTTTGTTAATAATAGATTAAAGATGATTTTTGAAAACTGAAAAATACGGGCAAACTACTCAGAGGGTTAATGCTCTGGCATTTTTCTTAAATTTACTCTTATACAAATGTAGTTCTTGCCATATTTACAAGTACATAAGTATAATTTTTGTAATTCAGAAACCGCCATCTTTTGGTAGCTTCAGCCCTAAATTTTTTTTGAACATTTGTATTCAATATCACACTTGCGACATGATTAAATCCTGGCAAAAATCCTTGCCAAAGAATATTTCCCACCACAACCTCTGACATAATTGCTCCTTACATTCTCCTAAACGAACATGCTTGCTATTTCGCTTCGCGTTTTCTGAATTTTCCCACCCACACGTGCTACTCGTTTGTCCCACTGATGGATCACTATCCTTCTGTTAGCGCGAAGTTGGATATTACACACGTTTTCTCGGATGAAATGCTTCTGCAGTAAGCAGAAAACTTCTGAAAAATCGCATTTAATGACAAGCCTTGGGCATGTACTACCTCTGATAATAAAGTTCGGTGAATAGTTCTGTAGTATTAATGTAGATGAAATGTTAACGAAAGTTACCATACCATCTTTCAAAATAGTCAACTCATATAACTATGCAACGCTGAGATTTGCTATACATGTCCTGGGATATTCGCAAGATGTTGTCTTTTGGGATGAAGTTCAAAAGCTTCGTCACGTTTCGTTGGATGTCAGCAATATGGTCAAATCTCTTTCAAAGAAAGTTTGAGGCGTGAAAATAGGAAGAAGTCTGAAGGATTGAGATCTGGCGAATATGGTAGGTGCTTAATTTGCACCATCCCTCATGAATTTCTTTTGGTGTCTTGCGAAGCTTAAAACCAAACTTTAAACTGATCTTTTATTTGTTCATTTTTCTGTTCTCAGTTAAGAACCAACACACTGAACAAGCACTTAGTAAATCGCATCTTACACAGAACATAAACGACGCTCAACTGAACAACGGTGGGGGAAGATGGTCTACACTTGCCTCTATGCAGGTGCAGCGTTTTATTTCCCCAGTGTTGCCAGATCGGTCGTTCTGAATTCATTCACCGAACTTTATTGTCAGAGGTAGTATTTTTGCTTAGAATGATAACATAAAAAAAGTATAGAGGGGTTATTAAAATATTTTTGTTAATAACAGATTAAAGTTGATTTTTGAAAACTGAAAAATACGGGCAAACTACTCAGAGGATTAATGCTCTGGCGTTTTTCTTAAATTTACTCTTATACAAATGTCGTTCTCGCCATATTTACAAGTACATAAGCAGAATTTTTGTAATTCTGAAACCGCCATCTTTTGGTAGCTTCAGTCATGAATTTTTTTGAACATTTGTATTCAATATCACACTTGCGACATGATTAAATCTTGGCAAAAATCCTTGCCAAAGAATATTTCCCACCAGAACCTCTGACATAATTGCTCCTTACATTCTCCTAAACGAACATGCTTGCTATTTCGCTTTGCGTTTTCTTTCTGGATTGTCCCACCCACACGTGCTACTCCTTTGTCCCACTGATGGATCACTATCCTTCTGTTGGCGCGGAGTTAGATATTACACACGTTTTCTCGGATGAAATGCTTCTGCAGTAAGCAGAAAACTTCTGAAAAATCGCATTTAATGACAGGCCTTGGGCATGTTTTTTTGCTTAGAATGATAACAAAAACAAAAAAAAAGTATAGAGGGGTTGTCGAGCGAACACGCAAGTGCTGGGAGAAAAGGGGGCCTGGGCGTGGTCGATTGGTGGCCATTATGCAAATGAAATGGTCTATGATTACATGTTTGTAGGCGTGGCGTGTCAGAACCCGACAAATCCGGATGCCCGTGAGCAAAATTTCCATATTCCTAATGCAGGAATTCTTTTCTCTTCTCCGAAATTGTAGTAGTAGATGCGTTGGTTTTAGTTAAGAAGTAATATCTTTGCATTTGATAGGTACAATCTTAGCCATTTTTTTTTTCATTTCTTTTGTTTAAGTTTTGTCAAGTTTTGTTTCTTTTGTTACATTTCTTTTTATTTTATGCCAGCAATTAAGATTCAATAATGCTAATATATTATCATTGAATTGTTATTATTGTTAACACTAAAGATCTCCTTTCCATTTCTAATAATCATTTCCCCAATTTTAAATGATAACGATTGGCAAAAAATTAACGCAAAAATGTAATTGTTATTGAAGGAAAGATTTTTAAAATTCCTTATTAATTCTTTTCTTTTATTCGAAATTGTAAAAGTTGATACATTGGTTTTAGTTAAGGAGTAGTATATTTGAATTTGATTAGCACAATTTGTTCCATTTTTCTTGTCTTGTTAGTGTATCGTTTCTTGCTATTTTGGATCCGTAATTAAAATTCGATAATGCTAATATTTCATCATCGATTTTTTGTTATTATTTTGTTATTATACCTTTTCTTGCTTTTTTTAAACCAGCAATTATGATTTGATAATTCTAATATTTCTTCATAGATTGTTTGTTATTATTAAATCTAAAGATCTCTTTTCTATTTCTAAAAACTCTAAGGATAGTCTCACCTTTCTGAAGATCAATGATCAGCTAAGAATTAGTAAAAAACTTGTAGCTGTTTTAGAACAAAATACAGTCGAACCTCGATTTAACGTACTTTGATTTAACGAATTCTCCAATTTAACGATTATTTTTTCTGTCCTGACAAAAATAACGCTAAAACGCTCTGATTTAACAAATTTATAGCTTTGATTTAACGAAGAACAATCGCTGAAAAAAAAATCACATTAGAAGATAAAATTAAAATTTTGAATTTTTTGCATATAAAACTTTGAATCTTTCATATCCTAATCCAAGTAATACATTTTCTTTTCTCATTCCTGGTGGATTCAAAAGACACTCTTTTCCCCTTTTTAACTAGAAAAATGACAAAGATGTAGACAAATATGTAGAGATAAGTACCTGCGATAGTAAATAGAAAGAGAATGGAGATTCTAAAAGTAGTCAAGATGATGAAGAAATGGAAATTCAATTGAAAAAGGTGACAATCCAAGAATCACTCATTTCTAATCATTCTTCATTTCATTTCTCATTTCAGAAAGACTCATTTCTAAAGACCAGAAATCGGCTGAGAATCAGTACAAAAAATGTAGTTCTTTCAAAAGGAAAGATGCTTTAGAATTCCTTAAAATTTTTGTTCTCCTAAATTGTTGAACTGGAATGTGATGGTTTTAGTTTGGAATCAGTATTTTTGCAGTTGATAGGTACAATCATGTGCATTTTTTAAATTAAAGTATTTTTTCTTGTTTTTGTGAGTCAGCAATTATGATTCAGTAATGCTAAATATATTATCATGAAACATGTGTTAGTAGTAAATCTGGAGAATTGAGTTATGAATTAGGGGGAAGACATCTTATGTATTGTCTAACAGTTGCAAATAAAATATTTGAGGAGGTTGTGATAAAATGACAGATTCTTCCACCAGTAAACTTAAATACAGAAGATTATCTAATTTAAGTGCCTTATTGAATAGATATTTCACTTACAAATGTAGTAAAAATTTTCTATTTGTTTTTACTGGTGTCAGTTTGACCAAATATTATAATTTTTTCATTGAAACAATCATTAGACTGTCTTGGTTATCACAATTTGACGGAACCACTACCGCTGAAGTAAATTTCCACCAATAAAAACGAATATCAGTCTATATCATTATTTTTTATTGAAATATTCCATTAATAAGGTATTTAAATAAAGAGAATTTTTCTACTTAACACTAGAACCGCGGAACCGAGTCATTTTGACCCGTAACAAATGAATAGATGTCGATTCGAACCAGAAAATTCTTTATAAAATAAGTTATATAAATGATACAGAAAAAATAATTAATTAAAATAAATAAGTGATTTAGTTTTAAAAGAAAATTCTGATGTGAAATAATTTTAAGAAACTCGAGAAAAAATATCCGCGGTTCTAGTGTTAAATTAACTCGTGAAAGTTTTTCACGTTGGTAATGAACCCCTAGAAAGCGGTTACAGTTGAAGCTTCACTATTTTAAGGATATATCAGTTCCTCTTTCTTAATAATTCCATGTTCTGAAGACTCATTTCTAAAGACCAGCGATCATCTGAGAATTACTAGAAAAATGTACAGTCGACTCTCGTTAATTCGAAATCGGATAATTCGAATCTTCGCTTAATTCGAACTAAACACCAAGTCCCGAAATTCTCAATGGCAGAATAACGTTAAAATTTTTTATTGATTCGAACTCATTTCCTCTTAACTCCGTTTAATTTGAACTAACGAGAATTCCGATTTTTCATTTTTCTTTTCTTTCTCACGGATTTCAGATTATTTAAATAACTTTCTTTCTTTGATATTTGTGAAAATTGTTCCGAACGTGTATCCATATAATACAATGCATTTGATATCCATCCACTTTCTTATAGCCCCGTTTGTCCCGTCGTGTTTTTCTTCCATGGTGCTTATTTCTAATCTTTTAATTAGTTTTATGTATTTATACATTCTAATTTAATATTAAGTCATATTCTAATGTTAACAGACGAAATATATTTAAAAAAAACACAATAACATTAATTCCTTTGTAATAGTACCATATTAAGCATGTTTTCCATAATTTGAACTTCGGATGATTCGAACATTTCTTGTAGTCCCGACGAGTTCGAATTAACGAGAGTCGACTGTAATTGTTTTTGCAAAAACATTCAAAACAATATATACATACAAAATACATACAATATAACATACAAAAACATTCCTTCATGAAGGAAAGTTTTTGTTCGAAATTTTAGAACTAGATGCATTGGTTTTAGTTAAGAAGTAGTACATTTGCATTTGATTGATGGAGTCATTACGTACCTTTTATTGTTATTTTAACCCTTTCCAGCCCAACTTTTTTTTTTTTTTTTTTTTTTTTTTTTTTAAGTAAATCTATTTGAAATATGTAATTAACTTTCACCAGAATTTATAAACGAATTTATTAGATAAGATGAATTTGCTTATTTTCAGCTATGTTATAAAAGGAAAAACTTAATTAAATAGTCTTGGTGCCACTAAAATTGAATTTAGATGTCCTTAACCCCTTGAAGGGCGGTGGGATATATTTTGTTCCAGATAATTTAAATTAGATTCTCACCAGAAACTTTTAAAGAAATTTTACATTTTCTCTTTGGTGACAAAATGTTTAAGAATTGTCTTTTCTGATTTTAAAATGAAATGCTTCGATTTTTCCGGTGAGAATTCGATAATATAGAGACATTATTGATTGCTCCTCAAGGTGTTAAGGCGCAACACTAGGCACAGAAAAAGACCCGGATGATAATGTAAAGTCTACGGGGGCGTTCTTTTCAAATATCTCCCCCAAATTTTAATATTTTTACATGATTTTTTTGCACAAGATAGGTGAGGACGATCCACAACCGGCCTAGTTTTTACTTTTTCAGTTTTGGTGTCATATTTTTTAAAAAAATTACTTTATCTTTCTAAACCGGTTCTGAAAGGGAAACTATCGTAATATAAAAAATCTCAAAGCAAAATCCTTATCAAACTTGAGTAAAATTTTCGGGCGTTCTATAAAGTGTTAATTAACCCTGGAGAACTCGCTACATGAAATTTTCTCTCACCATCGTGCCTTTTATAAGACTCTTATTTAAACCCCTTTTCCTTTTAAATAAAATTTCAAAATGTTATTTCAATTATTACTTTCCCATCATACGTAGTATAGGGTAAGTCTTGCAATCGTTTTGAAAATCGAAAAAAAAATTTGACGGATTTACACGTTTCAGACAGCGGAGATTCCGAAAAACATATTTTTAGAAAAAAAAAATTGCCGTCTGTCTGTTTGTCTGTCTCTCTGTAAACGCTCTATCTCCCGAAAAAATTGAGATAGAGACTTGAAATCTTGTATGTACTTAGTATGTGGGAATGGGACGAAGCCTATTTAATATCAGTAACCTCGATTATCCGGAACTATTTTTTTCGGACTCTCGAAAAATTCGTTCTGATGAAAGATACATAAAAATTTTCGAATTTTTTTTATTTTAAGGAATGGACGTAAAAGGAAATAAAATAACACAAATTTTGCATAAAGAACGAAGTAAATCGGATTATTACTTGCCGAGATATTTGTAATTTTGTTTTCCACATTCTTCGATTTTTCATGACCCTGTATTTCATTCAACTTTCAATTCAGAGATATATTTTAATTGAAAATGAGACGCTTAATCCAACGCAATAAACTGTTAGTTAATATTATTATTATTTTTGAAGTTATAAGTATGTTTCTTTTACGCAGTTCGGTACAACTTGAGTAGTTTGGCGTTTTATATAATTTGTCGAAATTGGTACATCAGTAATTTTTTAATAGAGCATTACTATGTATATTAACAATATTTAAATTTTGTTTTGGAATTGCAATGCATTGTATAAATAGTTTTCACATGTTTTATTTTCATATGCATATCCATGATGGGTAAGTATTACGGTGGCCCCCAACGACTAGTTGTGAATAAAAGTATTAAGGTAAAAAAAAAGTGATGTTGAACGAATGTAAAGTAAAAGAAAAGCAATTGAGTACTGTTAGAGAAATTCTTACAAGCGAGTTCTCCCGAGTTAAACATGAAAAGCTTGTCATTAAATAAAGAAAATAATTCTATACAGAATTTTTGGTGTGAATATAAAATTTCAGAAATAAAAAAAGACGCTAAATCTGACAACCCTCAGATAAAAACCCAATATAGGAACGCTATTATGAAACGACAAGAGGAATATGTAATATTACTTTTTCCAAATCTTCTCTAAATCTTTGTTTTTCTCCACAATATATGCGTATATAATCATAGACTACTCTCTCTATAATTAGAAAAAACCATATGCCATCCCAATCTCCCTTATAACAGGTTTGCCACATCATGCCATATTCCTGAACACCTTTCGCTGAGTTTAGCTAAAAGGCATCCGGGTCTAAGATAATCGTCTCCAATGCGATGTCTCCCCGATTACAAAGCGATTATGACTTCCTTTATCAGAAGGTTATTAGGAATAATTATTTTATCTTTTCCTTTTTTGATGCTTATGACCATAAATTAAAAAAGTCTGTAGCCTGGAGATAAGCAACGATATGGATACTGATTAGTCAACTATGAAAGATTTTCCATAATTGTTCCGTTACCGCGGTTCCCACACTGCAAGTCGCGTAAAGAGAAAAGTCAGTTCTTCAAATATATATTGCAATAAAATCTATTTAATCGTATAAACTATCTATAACGGAATCTTGCCTTATTAGTCGTTGAACCAGAAGCCAAAATTTGGGTTTTTGGTTTCATCTCTGGGGACTTGGTGACATATACCTTTTTGGATTCACAGTGGTCCAAGGAGTTCATTTTATGATGATACTATTAAATTTGTGGTAGCTTATAGACGCCATATTGAAAAAATGAGCGCCATCTATCGCACATAGATACAAATGATTTTTTTTCTTTTTAACCATTACCGCATAATTAAATTACAAGAAAAAAATGCAGAGAACAAATATTATTGAACATATAACGTTATACAAACCACACATTTGTTAAGATTTTATTTCAATATGATTATTAGCATTTTCAACTGGATAAACCGATAAAAAGACATTTGCAATGGATGAAAATCGAAATCTTGTTTTGTATTTCAATGCATATTATTTTCATGGGGATGAGATACAGCAATTCAAAAAAAAAGTAGTACTGGTGAAACTATTGTAATTAGTCTGTTAAGAATTAACCCTTTCGGGACCACGGGTGCATATATGCAACTTCAAAACGTGCTTCAATCGATTTTTGGATACCATTAAAAATGTATAATTTTCCTTATCTAATTAAGACATTCTCTTGTTTGCTAAGCTAAATTTAATTTTTTGACAAAAAGTGGTGTCAATTGAATTAAATTTTGGTAAAAGATGCTGGTTACGAACGGGTTAATAAATAACAGAAATCTTAGTCTTCTGCACTTCTATCATGATTGGTTCACATTCCTTTATCCAAATAACTTCAATCGTCATAGAACAGTTCTATGTTCTGCATATGCTTATACATTAAGTTATTAAATAGACACACACACATAATAGTGTCGCACATGTTCTTGAACAAAAATATGACACCAGTTCCAAAGCAGCTTCAGGAGCAAGAGGACTGCCATTCCACTGGATCTCATAGAGAGCCTTTTCGCTCACTATCTCTTCCAAAAATCCATCCATATTTATTTGGGGATGGAAGATCACGATCAGCCTGTATGCGAAATTTTAAAATGGAGGGCCAAATTCACAGTCAAGTAAAATCCAGACACCTCATTGGTCGTGTGGGAAGGGTGAAATATAATTTGTTTCTCCATTTGAAAAAGAAGGAGGGGTAAAGTAATTTTCAAGCGATTGTTACCGTCTGTTCTTATTTACGATAAACCATCGAAATTAACTCAGTTAAGATATTTTGATGACATTTTATAGAACGAGAGTGAAAATTTTTGATTATAAATGAAAACAGATCAGATTTACTTAAAAATTGCCGCTACGAATTTTTCTCGGAAAAAGGAGTAAGGCGACATTTCCCCTACCGCTAAGAGATTATTCTCTGAAAAGGACGTGGCTCAATGACCAATAATGCGCTTGGATTTCACCGGACTGTGATTTTGGCCCTCCATTTTAAAATTTCGCAGCCTGCGAAGGCACTTCTTCCGAACAAGACCGTGGTAATTGGCTTGCATTACCTATAAATAGAGTGTATTACTACATGACAAAAGGCAATACAACTCCAGAATTTTTGTTTTACAGAAAAATATATAGCATCGCAACTCCTTGATGCTTGAGTATTTTTGCTTTCCATAATAGAGATGGTAAAATTACAATTCAAGCCATTTCTTTGTTTCCTCTGATAAATTAGCTTCAGTATCAAACGATTTAAACGCATCCCGAAATTTGTGTTCTGATTCATCATTTTCCCTTGTCTGCAAAAGCACTTATTGCAATGAAAGTGACTGCATTTCAAGGGAAAGCTTGGTGTATGCAAAATATGAATTGTGTACCACCGCTTCTTGGAACCAAGTCAATTTAGTGGATTCTTCAACTAGTTATTTCTTGAAATTATAATACTTTTCTCCGTAGATAACGTACAGCACTTATGTATTCAACGATTTCAAATAATTTTAGTTTGAAATTCTTCAGAAATGTAATGCATAAGTTCTTTCTTGTCCTCCTAATCAGATAAAACCTGCTTTCATTTTCGTACTGTCTGTCCAAGAGTATATAACTTTTATAACATCACCAACAGTTCATATTTTTCGTTCATTTATTTTTATTGACAACTGCTTGTAGGTATCAAATACAACATCTATCTTTTGAGAGGATATATAATCTGGTATTATTTAAAAAAAAAACAGATACTTTACTAGTTGTGCAAATGATTGTAGCTCATATGGTAGCTTTGAATAAAGCATATTCTGTCATTTATATTAACAACCCTTTTATTTGCATTCTTTCAGCAGTCGCAATTTTGTCATTCTTCAGTTTTATTTCTTATTTTTTCGCATTGAACCATCAAGTGCTGCTAAGGATTATTGAAGAAGCCCTAAATGGTAAGAAAAGACAGTTCTTATATCCAAATTTCTTCGTCTTGCAAAGATGGTCATCTGAGAAAACAAATTCCTTTTGTCATGGCAACAAACTCTGATTTCATTTCAAATTCTATTTCTTTTCAACTCACAAAATGTGTTTAGCCTATTTGAGGTTTGAAAAATCCTTCTGCCTTTGAGTCTTTAGACAGATGTTCTCTCTTGAAAGTTTAGTAAATTTCTTCAGTCATTTCATGAGTTTTGATCATGTCTTCGACAATTTATGGATTTGTAATTGCTTCAGTTGATTATGTTAGCCTGTCTTTATTTATCTATTCATTGATTACCGTGTTCTGTAAATATGAGATATCCCGTTCGTCTTTCTGGATCTTGCTCAAAGACGGATATGGATGTAGAATAGATTTTTCTGAAAAACTGATTGTGGCTCTTTTACGAATCATGTGAAGAAATTCTGCCCTGGTATCAAAAATATCTTTTAACTGCGGCAGGTCTTTGACTGAACTTTGTTGTAGCTTTTGACCTCTGCGTGTCTTTACTTATTGTCACTTTAATCGTCCTGTTAATTTTACAGCATGTAAAATCAAGAAATTTTTTTCTTCCACTGCGTTTATCGGAAGAATTTTCCAATATGGCGTCTATTGATTAATCTGTTTTTGAAAATATCATGGATAAATGTCATGTTGTGGCTGATGTGGTGAATCGAAAAATATATGGTTTACAAAGTTTATCGACATGAAAATACGCCCCCCCCTGGATCAACAATGATGACCATTTTCCAATATGGCGCCCATAAGCTGCCTTGATTTTGTAAATATGGATAAATATCATTCTGATGTTGTGGTGAATCCAAAAAATGCATGTGTATGATTTAACAAGTCATCTGACATGACACCACACGAGCTCCTGGCTCTACGGCAGCAGCCGTTTTTCAATATGGCGTCCATTAGCTACTCTTATTTTGAAAATATCAATGATAAATGTCACTCTGATGTTGTCGTGAATCCAAAATAGTATGGTTTAACAAGTCCGTTTAGATGAAATCACAAGAGTCCCTGCCTCAACGACGGCGGGACTCTGGTGGGGACTTTCCAATATGGCGTCCATAAACTACCCTAGTATTGAATGTATCATGGACAAATAATATGCTGATGTTCAGATGAATCCAAAAATGTATGATTTACCATGTCCGCTGACATGAAACCTGACGACCTCTTAACCCAAGGACAGCGGCCATTTTCCAATATGGCGCCCAAAAGCTGCCCTAATTTTGAAAGTATCATGAATAAATGAAATCCTGTTGTTGCGGCGAATCCAAAAATATATAGTTTATCAAGTCCCTAGAGATGAAACCACACAAGCTCCTGGCTCAACGACTATATCTAGGAAAGTTTCATGGCCCACAGTTAGAATGGAGTTGTGAAAAAAGAGATAGAGACATATAAGTGTATTGTCCGGCAGTTGCGACTGAAGTAACTGAAGAGGTTATCACAAGATGGCAGGATATTTCTTTTAATCGGATCAATAGTTTATGATTACCGCCGGTGAAAACTTCCACCAGATAACTTCAACAGAAAACCTCTTCTTTCTCAAACGCATTATTGTTGCGAAATTTCAATCACAAATAAGGTTAAAAATTTCTATTACTTTTTAATGGTGTCAGTTTCGCTAGATATTATAATCTTTTCACAGACACTGACAGGAAGTTGTCTTGGTTGTCACAATGTGGCGGAATTACTAACGCCAAAGTGAACATCAACCAGTAAAAATAAATAGTAGTTTCTGCCATTATTTTTTATTGTTATTTTCTATGAATGACTCGTTTCAGAAGGTAGAAGTTTTCTACATAAACTTACTAGTGGAAGTTTAAAGTTGCGAACTGTTACGAGGTATTGCAACACAGTGCAACGCGATACTCCTTTTCGTGTAAACATTTATTCAAGAACATTTTTGACTTTTATTCTCCATATATTCCAGACTAAACTCTTGAACAAGAAAAAATTACATCTACGCAGTAGTTGAATTTGCGGTTACAAACTCTTTCTCCTGCATATGAATCAGCCGCTCCCAGCGTTAAGATCGAACTTTGATTCATATTTTCCGAATCTAATTTTTTCTTTTTTATCTTTTCATTAGTTTTTAGTTGCTGTATGTCTTTTCACTTGGAAGGGAAGAGCGAAAATGATGCTCTCTCTCTAAGTTATTTTAATCAAGAAAACCACATTAAAATCCTGTTTTTAACACAATAAGAACTGAATTTTTTTTCCATCATTCTGAATTATTTGAACTAGTTAACCATATTTTGTCTATTATAGTGCGACACAGGAGCTATTGTGTGTGTACAATTTTCTATAAAATTTCGTATATCAACATGCTAGCTAGTCGGATTACCCTGGGCGGAGATCGTGTAAACAACTGACGTTCTCGATTATTCTGCGCTATTGAGCAAAGTAAGAAATAAATTTATTAATCTTACCTCACTTTTAATAAACAATTACTATGAAGATTCTCATATTTTGTAATACGAACGTCATACGGAAATGGTTACAGTTGAAGCTTCACTATTTTAAGGATCTGTCAGTTCCTCTTTCTTAAAAGTTCCCGGACAGTTAGAGGCTTATATCGTGGACCGAAACCTGTTTTTACCCAACGGTGGTTTGGTTCGGCCAGGTTGTCATAATTTTATTTTGTTTTATTTATTTATATATTATTTTCTCTTTCTCGGCTTCATTTTTCATGTTCATTTTAAGGGTTTTGGGTTTAGATTAGGTTTTGACTCTTTCGGGTCAGGTTCGGGTTGACACGATTATTCAAAAGAAGATCCGAAACATTTTTCATATAAAAAACTTATTTTTGAATATCATTGAGAGTGATCTATTTTAGATTAATAAAAATCAAAATTAATACCAGAAATATAAGAGATATAACTGTAGACTATTTTTAATAGTTACGTATATATATAGCACCTATAGTCGCCATCTGGTCATCCGTCTGTCTCTCCGCGCATAACAGCAGAAAAATTACCCAACAGAATGGTTTAAAATTTAAACCCTTGAGAGGCAATGGTATGTATTTGAAACCACTTCATTTTAATTCTCAAAGGCAACATCGATACCACAATTTTGGTTTTAAAAAAAACTTTAGTTTATTAGATGCGTGAAATATAGCTTTTTTTCTTATTTACAAATAAAGTTTTTATTAAATTCCGGTGTCAATCATTAATTTGAATACTTAAGTAATGAAAGGGCTTTGCACTACAAAGGGTTAATTGCATCCCTGTTTTGGCCGTACTTCGTACGGGCAACGTGTTTTTGCTAATCGTGATTTGTCCGTACCACGTACGGGCATCCGTAACCCAATCATAATTTATTATTATCACCAGTAAAACTTTATTGTAAATTTTGTATTATTTAATTCGAGCATTTTGCTGAATTAATTAGTCAAAAAATTTCTGTAAAAGACATAAAAAAATAGACAATATTTAAAAGTTTTTTCAAAAATATTGACCAATTAAGTGGTTAATGTGCAGTAATCCCTTAGCATTCGTGGTTTTGTCATTCGCAAGTTTTGATTATTCACAAATTAAAAAATGCAGATCATTTCATCATTCTCGAATACCTCGCACCACTTTTTAGAAAGAAAAATCTTTTACATACGCGTTGACAACATTGGCAAGCTATGTATAATACAATATGAATTCTTAAAAAATAGTTGGGTGAGGCAGAATATGAAAATCGCCTGTCTGCAACTTTGTTGTCGCGATTTTGACATTCGCGGAGAATTACGTGAATCTTACCTCGCGAATGCTAATTGACTTCCGGGACACATTTTAAAGTAATTTTTATTTATTGAGTCAAAATTCTGATTTTTTTTTCTTTTATGTTAACCCTATTATTTGTAAACAGATTCTTTTAATTAGAAATTTAAAATTTATGAAAAAAATGGTGTAATTTAAAATCTTTATAACTCGAAGTATTATTTGTAGAATTTCAAATTTTTATCTTTGAAATAAACAAAAATGTATAAATTTTAATTTCAATTCATCATTTTAAAAATATTAATTTAAATAAAAATTTAAAATATTTAAAGTTGAAATTTAAGAAAAAAAATGTTACTTAAAAAAAAAAATCATATTTTCAAAAGTAAAATTTTTTTTCAAATTTTCTAAATCAAAATTGGAGTAATATAATTGAAAAATACATGCTCAATGCTGGAATCCTTTATCTTTGATGGTTCTTGACTTATAACAATTTAAATACGAGAAATGGTGACAAAACACATCATGAAGAAAAACTCATTTTCCCAAGAAGTCATTTTAATGCAACCTTTGCTTGAAAGCTAGATTTTGATTTGAAACCGAACTATAACGAAAAAAAAAACAATATTTTCTGTTCCAGTTAAGATAAAAACACGATTTAACCGCTCCCCTGTTTTGTCCGTACGTTATACGGGCAACGTATTTTTACCAATCATGATGATATGGCCATACCAGGTACGGGCATGCGTATTCCAATCATGATTTATTACTCTCACCGGTAAATTTTGCATTATTTAATACAGTAAAACCCCGATAATTCGGGTTAATCGGGACCGGACCCAATCCGGATTATCGAAAATCCGGATTACCCGGAGAATTAGAATAAAATGAAATAAAATAAAACATACTTACAGAAAATCACCTTTATGTTAAAGTTATTAAATATTTAAAATGCGTAAATATGTTCACTTTGCTTAATTCTTCCTAAAAGATTTCAGAAAAAGTTCATTTTTATTCAGAATACGACGATGAAAAAAGTTAATGTTATGGAAACTAGCCAATCGCTTCTCAAACTTGAAAAAAAATGACCAAACCGATCCGAATTGTCCGGAGATCCGGATTAACGGGGTCCGAATTAGCGGGGTTCTACTGTATCAGCATTGCTCGATTCTGATTCGGTTAGGCAAAAATTTCTGTTTTGAAAAACCGATTATAAGAGATTAAAAATTCTGTAAAAGACATGAAAAAAATAAACATTATTTTTTAAAAAATATATTGATCAGTTAATTGGTTAAACGTGATTTTAAGCGAAAAAGAGAAAAAAAATTTTAATTCAATGTTTTTTTTGTTTTTTTTTGTTTTTTTTTTGAAAATTTAAAGATTTTTTGTGCCTTGGACCTCCTTAAAATAGTTGGATTCTATTTTGTGAAGAAGAAAAGTGGGCAGGGTGTAATTATTATAAATTTTGAAAAATAAACAAAATTTTGGAGGAATTAAAGGAGGTAGATTAAGCTCAGCTGTTGGTGGGTATAGAAATAGAGAAATTCAGTTCTGGTAGATGTATAATATTTTTGTAAGACTGAAAAACAAAATGATAGATTTGGTGTGGCTGATTTCTTTTTGTATTTCTTTCGGTAATTTAACTTGTTTACAGTTACAGCACTCAGAAACTTAATCTCCAAAATAATGAAAATTTTATAATTTTTGCACAATTATTTTTAAAAAAGAAAATGTCTCAAAAATCTAGAACTTCTCAACTCCAAGCTCAATTTTCCCAAATACACATATACTAAGGTTGCCGAGCCAGCGGCTTGGTTGGTACACTCTAAAAAAAAAATGTGTAAATTTACACACAAAAATGTGTAAATCGATGATACAAAAACGACATGTCTATATGTGTAAATTTGTGTGTAAATTGCGTCAAATGTGTAAATTTCAGAATACACATTTTAATGTGTAATTTGATGATAAGTCCAAATGTGTAAAAGTTATCTGATAACTCTTGAAATACACACTTTAATGTGTGAATTGCACTGAAATACACATATTTCTGAGCACTATTTTTACACATACATATGTGTAATATTCTTTTTTTACATATATTTTTGTGCAATAGGAAAATACCTACAATGTTGTGTAATATGCAAAATACACATGTTTTTGTGTTATGTACAGAATGCACAGATTTTTGTGTAATATTCTGTTTTTACACATATGTCTACATAACATGGAAAACACATTTTTGTGTAATATTTAAAATAGACAGGTTTTTGGGTACAAAGATTTACCTTATTCTTTGATCTGTAAACTGCGAAAAAGTTTTTAAAATAGCAAAACAAAATTACATGAAGTACAAATTCGTATATGCTTGACTTGTTTCTAAGTACGCGATCGTAATTATGTAAATACGTAATAACTATAGTTGTCATTCAATCCGTCCGTCTGTCTATCTGTCCGTTCGCATATAACAACGCAAAAACTACTTATCCGAATTGTTTGAAATTTAAAATACATAACTCTTGCATAATTTTATCAAGTCATTTCAATTTTTATGAAAATGAGATGAATAATTCAATTATAGAGACAGTGAAAAGCGTTCCCTTGCATAACGGCCAATGTATAAAAATAGTTTCAAGTGCCTTTTAATAATGTTACACGTTTTCGAACATAATAAAATTGACATGCATCTATGAAGTATATACTACAATATAAATTCTGTATAATCTGTAGTGCAGAGAATCGTTTTAATTAATTTACAGGGCCATACTAAAATATTCCATTACATTATGGTAAAGAAGGAAACATTGTTTTGGGACGCGTTTTAATTATATTAAAATATTTCACATTTTATGAAATTGATGCTTATGTTGCTGAGATTCGTTAAAGATTACTTATTTTATAATAGAAAGCAGATATATAGTGTTTACAAAGACAAAGAAAACATTTCGGATACTTAAACAGTATCCGAAGTACTGTCTACTATTACACTAAGATCTGAATATTTTTTTAACTTCTTTATAGTACGAAATGCACCTGATTCTATGATTATTTGCTTGTATAAAAAAATGTTCAATGTGGAATGTAAAATAAAGAAATAATGTTATTGTGAAGGTGACAAGAGTGAAAACAAGTGGAAATTGCACGTTAAACTTAGCAAATGAGATAAGTTCGTACTGTAACGAAGTTTTAAAAATATTCAGATCTTAGTGTAATTGTTTATAGTACTTCGGGTTTCAGTTTAGTATCCGAATTTTTTTGTATGCCAATGTAAATACTATATATGTTTTCTATTATACAGGAAGTATCTTGTAGTAAATCTCAGCAACGTATACCAATTTCATAAAAAATGAAATAGTTTAATATAATTAAAACACGCCTCCAACAATATTTCCCCGTATACCATTATTTAGTGAAATATTTTTGTGTGGCCCTGTAGATTAATAAAAAATATTCTTTGCACCACAGATTGTACAGAATGTATACTTTAGTATATACTTCGTAGGCGCATATGAATTTTACTATGTTCGAAAGAGTTTAACATCATTAAAATGCACTTGAAACTATTTTTTTCCCCATTGGCAGAAATGTAACGGTATACTTTTGATACCATCCTGTAATTAAAATATGCATCCGATTTTCATAAAAATTGAAATGACAAAATTATGCAACAATTATATATTTTAAATTTCAAATGATGCATTTGGGTTGTTTTTGCTCGGTTATATGCTTACAGACGGACGAAGGACAGGCAGACAGACAAACGAACTAAACGACAACTATAGGTGCTAGGTATTTACATAATTACGAACACACCTAAAAAGGGTTAAGGATGTTTACAACAGATTTAGTAATTTCGTAGAGTAATGATGTAACAATGAGATTGTGTTATTTTCAACAATGTAAAATAACAATTAAAAATTATCGCTAGAGCAATAATACCATTAGTTGTTTGAAACAATGAGATTCGTCAAACAAATTCGTCATTTGTGATAGAATAATTTAAGTTGGATGGAAACGAAACTCCTGGTACTAAAATTAAAGAAGGGTTTGTCATCTAGCGTCATATTTCTATGTTCATTCGTAGCTAAATGGTATGAAATGACATTTGTTAAATCTATCTTAAAC